>BQNB010087505.1:0-27905 GCA_026074375.1 Tanacetum coccineum
AAATGTGGGGCTATGAACTCGCCTTGAGTGAGCGTATATAAAGTATATCACAGAAAATGTGTCGTGGTAATGATCGAGTACAACCTAATCCAATATATGTCGTATAAGTACTAACCACATTGAGTAACTACTACCATATATAATTCTATATAGCTAATCACCATCTAATTGTTTTTGTGAAATCATGTTAATAAAGTTAAAATGTTTATAAATAGTTCGATAGTAAAAACGATGCAATTTCTTCATTTTAAGCCCGTTTCTTATGTCCACGCTTTCGTATTAAGACGACGTATCAAAATACGACATTTTTGTATTTCATGTCTCCTGGCGAACAGTACTTTTTACTGTTCACACTGGTTTATAAAATTATTTTTATAGTTTTAGTGATCGTAAAACCCGTAAATGTCGTATTTTGTTCGTTATAGCTCCGTTTTTAGTGAAGTATTTTATAACTTGTTTTTATAAAATCTCTTTTATATCGCGTTTAATTAACGTGTAACTCGTAAACTACGTATCTTTTTCGTTATTAATCCATTTTTTGAGTTTCTTACCTTTTTGGAATCGTCATGAGACGTGATATACTATAAAAATATAAAATGTATACCTTATTCTTCGAACCAAAACAGAAAGTTTGGAGGTTTGTGTTAAAAACATGTTTTAAACTTGATTTTGTAGTTTTTAGGTTAACCATCTTGTAACAAATCCATTACACCACTCATTATCACATGTATCACATTCCTAGGGTCCCTAAGTCCATCATTGTCCAAGAAATGTCCAAGTTAACAAGATCACAAGTTTACATACTCATTTGCTTATGACGTGTATAAGTAACTTTTTATAACAACTAGTTTATACTTATACATTTTATACTTAAACCAACATTGTACAATACTCATATTCTCATTATGACATGATATTACCAACCTCATAACCTATGAAAAAGTTCATGAAACAATAATCACAAGTAAAAATCTATTTTAAATGTTCAAAAGTATCCTAAATGGTGATTTTGCTATATAAACATCATATACACATAAAATCATGAAAATGAAAAGTTAAGGGCTTTTAGATAACATTATGATGATGTAGACCACAATATCTAAACCCTTGTTTAGATATAAAACCAAAGCTTACAAGCTTAGAAAACCCTAATTCCAATAGAAACCCTAATCTTGCAATAACTTGCTTAAACCTTGCAAATGCTTAACCAACCCTTCAAAACATATTAGGTTATCATAGGAATGATGTGTGAATGCTTGTATGGTCTTAGAAAATCAATGTATGAATTATTTATAAGGGGTGTTTGTTGTCGTGGGTATGTAGGAGCAAAAGGGAGAGGATTTTTGATTTTTGTTAAGTGTTGAGAGAAGTTGAAGATTTTTATGTTTTACACTTTATTGGAATGAGATGCATCATGGGTTTACCTTCCATTTGCTAAGGTGCGCGTAGTATGCGTTAGGGAAGACAAATAACTAGACCCAAGGAACAACCCTAGAGAGAATAAGGAAGTCTTGTCAATTCAACTATTGAGGTTAGTAAGAAAATAAGCCTTGGTTCCTAAAAGTAGAGATAATCCCATGAAAACATAAAGAATGCTTTTCTATATATTTTTCTTGTATCTTTTGTACCATATCCGTTATAATAGAAATTGTATGATATATTTTTGTAATTTTTGAGTATGGTTAGAATCGTGTATTTGGGAAGCATAGAATTATTTTTGGGGTTCCGTTTATGCCTAAAACGGATTTTATCGCGAAACTAACCAATTTTTACGTATCCAATAAAAATAAAAATGAAAAAAAGTATGTTGTGATCATCAAAAAATACTTAACACCGTATGTAAACATTTAATTTTGATGCCCTGTTACATTGAGCGTGAGGGAGGCATTTTTAGATCTATAGCCTATTTTTATAAACCCCCCTTAGAGTGAGGCGCCTGGTTTTTTTAAACGATTAAATCTTTAAGTACAATAGCAAAAAGAGTACATATGTGGATGTTTAATGAGCGTCAAGGACCCTAAAACCTATATCTATATCTCTCTAACCACCCGCGCTTAAGGAGCCTTGTGCCTGAAGATGCTTAAACGCGCTCTGACACTCGGTCTTGTGAAAGATTGGGTATTGTCTTTTGAATTTATACTCTATCCGTTCCCATGTTATCATGTAACGCTGGTTTCCATCTAAATTAACGATGGGGATTCGGCTTTCATCAACCTTTTATCCTTCATGGTCCATGATTCTACTACCGTTTCCTAACAAAATAGAAGCTTTCATCAAATTGAAGTACATCCTCGAACGCTAAAGTTCGTCGCATAGCACTTCGTTATTTGATAAATAACGTATGTGAACCCTGCTTCAGCCGAGCTAATGCTACAAGCGTGTAAGTCAACCTCTCCAACCTTTTCTATACACCTGAAAGGTCCAACGTACCTAGGGTTCCATCTTCCCACCCCGTTGCCATAATGTACGAGCTCGCCTTTCAATCAAACTTTAAGCATAAACTTTATCCCCAACTTATATCCTTCGATTTACGCTCCGGATCCGCGTAACTCTTTGTCAGTTGCGAGCACTTGCATTCTCTGCTTGATTGTTGTTCTTCTCATTGTTTCTTCACTATTTCTGGGACGAGTGAGTTGTATGTCTCCAACCTCACCCAATAAAATTCAACTCGTCGAACCTATAGTGCTTCAAAATGGTGATGCTTGATGCTAAGCGTTGATACTATTGTTATATGAAACTCGACTAATGGCAAGTGTTTTTTTTTTTACCCATCCTTTCCAAATGTCAGTCCACAAGCTTACATCAGATACTCAGAGTTTGATCCCTCGATCATTGCTATCGTTTTGGGTACCGTACTCATATCCAACTAGTAACCAAGCATTCTGATATACCCCCCCTCGTAATTTTGATAAGAACCTAGGTCATGATCACAACTAGATCGAGAAGGTATTCCATCCTCATTAACGCACTTCCTTATAGGTACATTCTTGCAAGTTTATCCTAAATTCTCTACTACTCTTATCAGTACAAAGATTGTGACTTATGCGGTCGGTCAACAATCACTCCAAATGGTTCGGAAGCCTTGGATGACTTAGGAACTTCGTACAATAATCCATATGATAGGTCCCACTTCCATGAAGGGATATCGGTTTACCGAACAATCCAATGGCCTTTGATGTCGGACTTTGACCTTAGCAACACAGTCAAACATTTGCTAACATCGGTGGTGATGTTGCTTCATATTGGGGGCAACCAATATAATTTTTCAGTCTTGGTACTCTTTTCAAACCCAATGATTAGAAAACTTGACGTGGGGACCGTGCATATTACAGTCCTCAAATCACCATACGAGCATGCAACTCAACAGTCAGACCCAATTTTACATAGAGTTCCTATCCGCGCGTGTTCCCAAACTTGAGAGTGGACGGCGTCGAGATCTAGCGAGGACATCTTTAGAATTTTCAACTAACATGCCGTCAAAATAATCGCGTTCTGATACTCTGTTTTTTTCGGCTTTAGTTTTGAGCACCACCAAAATTTGTTTAGAGATACAACCTATATCATGACTAAGGCGGCGAACCTAATGTGTTCTCTTCTTTCAGCTTCAAAAAGCGTTAGTAACGACATTTGCTTTCCCCTGTTTGATAATGAATCTCCAATCGAATCACTAAGCAACTCCAACAACAACGTTTCTCATGTTCAATTCCCGTCTATGCTAAATGTGTTTAAACTCTTATGATCATGAAAACACGTGCACTTTGGTTTCCATACAATATGCCCAAATCTTAAGACGAAACACTACTCTCCAAGTTCCAACCATATCGTATATGTCTTCTCATAAATTTTAGTTGGTCGTGAGCCTTAAGCCATTCCAAATCCTTCCTCTCTTTGCATCTAAGACGTCGCGCGCCGCGCTCCTTTGATACGAACACATCACCATAATATGGATAAAATCATCGCATTCCTTTAGTAATGCCAAAATTGGTGCACTAACACAACTTCTTCTTCAACATTAAATTCCTCTTCTTACTTGTCTGCCTAAGCTAACTTGACCAGTCTTTGTTGATAACTTGTCAGTGTGCGATCTTTGAAAATCCCTTCAATGGAATCATCATTAATTACACAAAACCTAAAATTACGAATCTCTGTTAGTACTGAGAGATCCCAATCTTTAATAGAGAGCGAGAGTCTTGTGGATCGCACGAATCCCTTCCACTAATCTTTCTTGTACATAACTACTTTTGAATCCAAAATTTCACACTATGGAAAATTGGCATACCTACTCTCTTTCTTAAATGCTCTCTCACACTCAACTTTATGTCTCTCGTTTCTTGCTTTTCTTGCGATGATAGTGGCGGAGTGAAAAGGCTTCCGAAAGAAGCGAGACAATTAACAATTTAGCCAATGATTGCCACACTCTTCTAAGGTCCATAATATACATCACAGTTCGTTTTTGTTAGAGAGCGCGAAAAGTGCATAACGTGAAATTCATATGCCCATAACATTCTGAAAGATCGTTCAATCTTCTTATCGACCCTATTGGGATTAACCTACTGAGGTCGATCTACCAGTAGATACTAAACCCGTGAAGCTGATCAAATATATCAAATAATTCTTGATGATAACATTTCAAGGAGCGCGTTTAGCTAGTGTTGCAATCCCTAATCAATGCACAACCTAATGATCCGTCTTTTCCGTCTTGACAATCAAACCAGCTCTCCCAGTAAGAACTGATCTTATAAAGACCTTTGAATACTCTTTTTAGTTGATCTAAACAACTCTTTCATTTCCAAAGGCCCCAATCGATAATTCCTGCTACAGTGCAGCACCATACCAAATCAATTTGAAACTCCACTTGTCCCGATCGAGATACCCCGCATCTCACCGAAATCTCAGGAAAATATTGAAACCTTAGGTAACACACAATCCTCAATCACTTCTCCTTCGACTTTCTCACGCCTCTTCGTGTAACAAGGGCCAAAAAGACTGACATCCTTTTAACAAAATATTTCTGATTTAGTGCACAAGATATGTTCAAACGAGTCTCGTTCCTTGGTTACTCCCCCTCACCGCGAACGATTAAGTTTCATTGCCCCAAAAGGAATTGCGAACAAAATCTTCTCAGCACAAACAATGATCCGCTTGGTACTTAGTCGCCAACCAATCCTAGCCCCCAATTAAGCGTCAAAACACCAAGTAGCGTACGGGCCGAGAGAAGTAGCTATTTAAAGAGAGTGTTGAGCTAAATGAGCAGCGAGTGAAGCGAGCGCCGCGAGAGAGGGATCATTTCACCTAATTACGAGAGCTCGACCCGGTCGTCTATTCAACGTCATAATAAGTGATCTAAGTAATGGCGTATATCAATTGGGAGCTAAATAAGTAATACAAACTTCTATCGCACATATCAATAAGACAAAGCGATAGCGATTGTTTAAAGAATGTCCCTACAGACTTTGAGTCTGTCATCCCTGCACGCTGCCGGCCAGCATACACTTTCGCCGGAGCATTCCAATTTCTACCTTGGTTACCACATTGTTGTTGTTCTTCTTCTTTGACACTCCCTTTTGAAATGCCCTTAACTCCACACCTCAAAACAAGTAGACTCTGACCTGAACCCGTGCCCCTCATTGTTAGCATGTTGCATTTACCGTGACTCTTACTGTCACGGGGAAAGCGAATCCAACTTTGTTGTATTTGATGCCATTTTGGACACATGCCTGTCATGGTGATAATTGCATTTAGCGCATAGGGGGTAAATCGCGCCCCGATATGCAATCTCAGCAACCAATCCTCATTGAGCGCCGACCATGTTCTGCCTCTTGTATGTTGTTGTTGGTTCTTATTTCCTTGATGTCCTCAAACTACACTTTTACTCTCTGTCGCGTTACAAAAGTGAGGCGATTTCCTATCCATTAGCTCAATTGCGATTTCAACTGCGACTGCAGTGTCTTTGGTTTAGACGCCACTACACCTCCCCGAAAAAATCATGTCGGGCAGGCCACCGGACATATTTTTCAATTTTTATCATATTCTTCAGAAATATCCTACCCGACAACAAAGCCAATTCCTGAAAGGTGCTGTATAAATGTCAAGTCCACAGTACCCGCACCTCAGATCCAAGAGAAAGCGAATTTCCAGTTTCTTGATGTTCATGCAGAGGACATATTTGACAGTCCATAGCTTTTCATGAGGTGTGTTCCAATCATACCGTAAGCGGCATCATACCAACTGCTTGACTTAGTGTTCCACCAATGTTAAAGCAACTAATGTAGAGGGAAAATAGCAAACTTGACTAATGTAAAACATTTTGATTTTCAACTGTGACAGTTACGGATAATGAAAACAACTCCATTCTTTCATACCTTTAAAAAGTTCGACAACTCCCTCCGTGTCCTTTGAATTTAATGTTAACAATTGAGAAAGTCATGTAATACATTTCACGAGCACTCGTTCACAGTCCTTCTAAAACACCTGTCCCGAAATTTTGCTTCATCGCCATATTTAGTTCGTAACTTCTATTAGCTGACGACGGGGAGGCTGTCGTGAAATCGTGGCGAGGAGAGAGCGTGCATGAGTCAATCATTGCCTAAGTTGGCATAGGACATTGTAATGGTGGCGCTAGTGGGTGCCGGTTTTGTTTCTAGTTTGAACCGCGTGGCCCATCTCTTGGTGCATTTTTCTGGCAAATCACGAAAAAATTTGATACCGTTAATTTCATAAATCATAACCCATGACATACATAGAGAGCCCAAGTAGATAATGAATGCATATTCTATCTTTAAAAGCAGATCTTATTAAATTATACACACATCGTAGCTAAATTGACATTCTATTCATAGTAAAAATTTATTACAGACTTGACTACGAGAAGCGAGAGCGCACATCCATTCAGAATAAGTATAAACATACATGATTTTCATACAAAATATCACAACATTTAGTTTACAACTACACTAAAAGAATATATACAACCAAGCATTCTAAGCCAATTGAACCGTAATACTTATATTACAAAATAACTCCCATAACATAATCTAGAATTGCAACCACCTCCCTGGTAACTCTCTACATGACACTTCTTCCTCTGTCTCTGTAACTCTGCAATTTGAGTCTATACCTCTTCACTAGATTTAATTCTTTATGGGTATACTCTCTGTGTCTCTACCCTGCCTAGCATCTCTGTAATCACCGCTTCTCCTATGTCCACTACTTGTAACTCCTAATCTTTGACTGCTGACTAACACTGTATATGTATCACATAACCTCTGCAACCAAGCGCAATTCCTCGCGTCCATGATCGTCCCCAATCCTCGCGAACAGGAGCGCGAGCGGGGGCGCGAGCGCTGCGACCAGTGAGTCTAGCAGTACGTGCATGTTCACGGTGCCTATCCTTGATCCCCTATATAACATGTTGAACTACCATCATATTCGCTCAACTGCTCCATCATCCAACCTCGTATATATCTCGTTTGTATCCTGCCTAACCTTAGTCTCAAACTTTGTCATCCTCTGGCTAAACTCTGCCACATTAGTAACTACTGGTGTCCCTTGCATGGCCTCAACTATCTCATCCCAAGAGTCAGTGATCCTATACCCAACATATCTCTCTAGATCATGCCTGATCTCCCTATCCATATAGTGCAGACGCGCCGCGCGCGCGTCGGACCGAGTGCGCGCAAAGACCCTCCAGCCGTCTAGCAGCACACAGATCAAAGCTCTCTCCGACCTCATATCCAGGACCAAGAGCGATACCTAACCTCTTCTAAGGTGGTAAGGTAACCTTGGGTCTGTCTGCTCTACGGTCAGTAGAGAGTAAATGCATAGGTGGTGTCCCTGATGATGGTGCATCTGGTCTAGTGTGGGAGAGTATGATGGGTGGTGGTAATGGTAGTGAATGGGAAGTAGATGTAGTCCCCGCCCCCCCCCCCCCGCCCTTAGCTCTCGCCTGATCATCGTAGCTCGATAGCCCAACAGACAAATAGGACTAGCAGGTGGAGATGAGATAACACAGTCACTGGTATGAATACTGGTAGTGGTGGTGAGTAATCTGAGTAGTGGTGGTGATACTGTAGTGAGATAGTATCGGGTAGTAGTGGAGAAGGAATCTGGTGAGCGTGGTGATGACCATAAGAAAGTGGTGATGACGAAGGAGTAATATAGCGAGAAGTCTGGCAACCTCTGCATCAGACCAAACTAGTGTAGGTACTGGAGCTGGAATAGAAATCCTAGCTGTAACGCGGTATGCAGGGTGTGGTGGTGGTGTGTCGCAGACATCGTCAGCCCCTAAAAACGGCTTTGGTCTCACCTCACCAGATGAGGCCTATCGATTGCTGGTATAGCAACAATTGTAGAGTCGCATGAGCTGCTGGGTGCTCCACACCCTCCATATCATCACCTCAATACAACCTCCTCATCCTCATCAACATCAGATGCTCAGAGCCGAGCGACGTCATCCCATCATCTCCTCCGTCAGCAGATAATCGGCATGATCCGCTCAGGGTCTATCGTCATCCTCCTCCGTATCCTCTCAGCTCGGACTCGATAATAATAGCCTGGTGAATCAGCAGTAGGTGAGTCAGTAGCAGGCAGAGGCTGCTCCTCAGCTGGGAGTATCTCGTCCTCCGGAGTGTGCGCGAGCGACGCGAGCGCCGCGAGCGAACAGCTCGAGTGGCACAAAGTCTGGATGGGGGTGGGCGTGATTTGGCTCCTCGGGGCCAGGTATGTAGTCTGGTGATGGGGGCCTGTAAAGCGACCTGCACATATAGGTCATCTAGCATCCAGGGCAGTCCCTCGTGCTCAGGTCCAACAACTCCTGGGGATCCAATATCTGATAACCCGTAAATGGGCTAGAAACAGTAGTGTATGTAACCGTGGAATCCTCAAAATCCGACATAACTGTATCTAAAAATCCAAAAGAGCTTATAATTGTATTTAATATAAGACTCTTATAGTAAAATACATTTATTTCATAACATGTATATCAATCATGAATGCATCTAGTATAATCAACTAATGCAACAAGTATTAGTAAATGGATTAAGTCCCTGTGAAAATCCCTTTTGTATGAATGAATGTTTGAAAACGGTTATAGTCTAGCAAAAACATTTGACCTGGTTCTCTATAACTTGGCTCTTGATACCAATCTGTAACACCCCCAAATTGGGGTCCGCAGCGAATAAGGGTCTAGGGCTTGGTTACTGATCAATGATCAATAACACGAGAATATAGATCGGTAGTAAATATATATATATATATAAATATATATATAATATATATATATATATATATATATATATACTATATATATATTAATAGAACGACAAAAATCGTTTTAAACCGATACAATGGATGTTAACAAAGTATTTGTTACATAAGCCCAAGCTTCACTTGTTCAAAACAAAGAGTTCTACCCATAACAATATACAAAATGTAATGCACAAAATCTTCAATGCAGATATCCAAATCAAAACCACCAATGTATCCCGAGCACCTCGTTTTAATTGACCTCCTGAAAAATATTGCTTAAAACGTCAACAATATTTTGTGAATTCATAATGTTTGTAAAACCGATACTTAGACCACAAATTTCCAAGTGTATAATAATGCAGAATAAGCGACTAACATAGTAAATTAATTAACGGAGTTGCCCTAAGCTCATACACTGAAGCCGACATAAATGAATACCAAATAAATGCTACATTGCCCAATGATAGCTAATCACACCAACGGGAGTCAAATCCTAATAGATCTATTTCATAAAATTCATTCGCAGCTCGCCAAGAAAAAGCAACAGAAATATCACACTCACCATGATAGTTCATGATAATGGCTCAACTTGGGTTATCGATATCTTAGCAACAACGCAATCATAATGTAAAAACTTATTCCACTTGTCCAAATTGAAAAGCAATGCAAGTTATTTGCGCACCCGCCAAAAACTTATAAAACAAATACAGGTAAAACGTGGGGCTAATGACCTCACTGAGTGATGCGTAATCAAGTATATCCCACAAAGCTCACGTAATGATCGAGTGCCAACCTAATCCAATATAGAGCTATATGACCTTAAACACTTTGAGTAACTACTAATCATATACCTTTATATACTCAATCACAATCTAAATCGTTTAGTGAAATCATGTTAATAAAGTTAAAACGTTTATAAATAGTTCGATAAGGTAAAAACGATGCAATTTCTTGAATGAGAGTTTTAGCATCGATCAGTGAGTACTCTTCTTAAATATTATGAGTAAAGGAGAGAATAGATTATTTGCCTGGAAAACTATAAAGAAAGTAATAAAAATAAAATGTCAAATTCTTTTTTAAGCCCGTTTTCTTACGTTCTTATCCCACATGCTTTCGGTATTAAGACAGCTATCAAAATATGAAATTTTTATATTTTTTGACCTACTGGTGAACAGTACTTTTTACTGTTCACGCCAGCTTATAAAATTATTTTTATAGTTTTAGTTATCGTAAAACCGTAATAATCGTATTTTTATCCTTATTAAGCTCCGTTTTAAGTCGATTCATTCAGCACAATTCTTATTAAAAGAGTTCTAACATATTAATGAAGTTTTCAAAATGTATTTTACTTGAACATGTATAGTTAACTTTTATAAAAATAGTTCTGAGAGCGAGGATATTAAGTATATAACTCATCGTAATTCTTAACTCATTCTTTAAGATCCAAAAATTATGATTTGAGTTGTTTTTTGGAGCATCCTAAAAATAATGTGTCATTTTTGTGCAATTATAGTAAAATTTATAATGACAAGTATTATAAACGTGTTATTTATAAATCCTCTTTTATATCGCCGTTTTATTAACCGTAGTAACTCGTAAACTTACGTAGCTTTTTTTTAACAATCCGTTTTTCGAGTTTCTTACCTTTTTGGAATCGTCATGAGACGTACTATTTTTTAAAAATATAAAAATATACTTTATTTTTCGAACAAAAAAACAAACAGAAAAGGTTGAGGTTTGTGTTAAAAACATGTTTTAAACTTGATTTTGTACTTTTTAGCTTAACCACTTGTAACAAATCCATTACACCACTCATTATTAACATTATTACATTCCCAGGTCCTAAGTTCCATATTGTCTAAGAAATAGTCCAAGTTAATAAATCACAAGTTTACATACACCATTAGCTTATGACATGTATAACGAACTTTTTATAACAACTATTTATACATATAACATTTTATACCTTAAACCCACATTGTACAATTCTCAATAATCTCATTAATAACATATATTAGCAACCCTCATAACATATGAAAAAGTATTTATGAAACATAATCACAAGTAATAATCCATTTTAAAAGCACAAAAAGTACCGCAACAATGGTATTTTGCTAAAATAAAACATATATAAACATAAGCATGATAAATGTAAAAAGACATATAATGGTTTTAGTTGACCTTAATATGAGGTAATATTAAATAACCACAAGATCTAAACCCTATTAGATGATAACCAAAGTTTGCACAACTTGAAAACCCTAATTCCAATTAGAAACCCTAATCTTGCTTTTCTTGCTTAAATACTTGTAAAGGCTTAACCAATCCACTTATAAATAACCAAGAGTTATCTAAGTGATAAAAGAAAGACCAAGACTTATGGTCTTAGAGGGGGGCGGCAATATTGAGCAAAAAAGGGATGACTAGTGGTCAAAACCACTAGTCATGCCTTAGGTCTTACTAACTTTGCAATGTACATGTACTAGGTCTTTAATTATTATGTTTCTTTGTCACCAAATAGTAAGGATCATCCCATGAAAATAAGGATTGTGTTTCACTAGATATTTACTTGCATAATTCTTGGTAAAAAGAAAAGAAATGAAAGTATACTTCTACTTTTGTTGTAAGTAAGTAAATGTAATGTGTAATACTTGAGAATTTATAAACCTTGGCTTATTTCTTGTATATGGGGCATCACTTTTAACAACCATGGGTAAAGTTTATAACTTTTTGATCATTGGAAATAATAATAGGCATTTGTTGAAGCGTAGATTAATTAATGTGGTTCCGGAAATGCCTAAACTTACTTTATCGCGAAACGTAACAAATTTTACGTAACCAATAAAAATAAAATGAACAATGTTAATAATTATCCTCAAAATAATTACTTAACACTTGCTTGATGTAAACATTTAATTGTTTGATGCCCGTTTACATTGAATGATCATTTTTAGCTTACGCGATTTAACTTAACGATTACGATTTAAAGCAAACGCGTACAATACTAAAAATACTTAGTGGATTTATTGACGACGTCAATGACCCTAAAACACGGGGTGTTATACCCCCTACTTCTAGAAGGTTGATTGGACACCTCTAACACCCAATTTAGACACGCTAGCAATCCTACACTCCCTCATTGGCTGTGAGACGTGGCACATGATCCAAGGGCTAAGGATGAACAGATAAGAGGCAGTTTGGATTGAAGGGACGAGATTGAAGGCTTGGAACGCTCCTCAGGCTCTAGATTCTTCTGCTCATGGCTATAAATAGAGCTCTCCTTTACACAATTTTTATCATCTAGCTTAATTTAGTTTTTAGTAGCTTATTATTGTAACTTTTAGCTTATTATCTCGTTTTTAATGTATTTCTTCTTTTAAAGCTTGTTAACGTTTGATTATTAATAAAAGTATCAGTTTTATTTAAATTGTGTCTTTAAATTCTTGTTTTACTTTTATATAAATGTTTTAAAATGTGTTTGGATATAACCTAATAAGCTAAATAAGCTCTTAAATACCTGCTAAGCTAGTTCATATTCAGTTTAGCTTGTTCACTCAAAATCTACCTCAAAATACTTGAATAAGCCACTTGGAAGATAAGCCAGAAAGGGAAGGGCTTATTGGACTTTTACCAGCTTATATAAATGAGTTGGAGCTTGTAGAATAAGCTCTAAGAGCATTTAGTCCTTGTTTTGAGCAAAGGACCTGGTATGTCTTTCATTTTGAATTTTATGCTTATTTGCCAAAAACCCCCAACCCCCGATTACCCACAATTAAACCCGATCCTACCCATAGACCCTAACCCGACCGAAACCCACTAACCTCGACCAACCCCGGCTACACCTTATAACTGACCCAAATAACATTTACTACACTGTGCACTATGGATCATCAACCCGGCTAAACTTATAACCCCAATAACAGTTACTGTGCACTCATTTTTACCCCCAAATGCGATCAAAACTCTCACTCACACACGAACAACTCAAGAACACCAATGAACCCTAGTTTCTTAACCACTCACCCACACCCAAATTAACCATAGGGTTAATGACCCCCTCACACTCCTTAACCCATCCATCACTTTCAATTAACCACAACCCCATTCCACCCTGGCATAATCTAATGAAACGATTGGGTGATGTGACGTGTGTGAGTGTTTACACTCACACATCTAACACAAATATGCCACGTCAATGATCCGGGTTATACATATCTTTAATCCAACGGCTTACTTTCAAGGAGAGAGAAGAGATGGAGGGCCAAGATTAAAGAGATAGAAGGACCTAGAAGATGAAGAGCTCAAGCTTCGGGTATAAATACCCCCATCATTCCAGCATACGAGAGTAATTTTTTAGTGGTTAATTTTTCAGTTTTATTTTTTTAATAGTTTAATTGTTTTCGATTCAGTATTGAGTAGTTGTTTGTAATTTCAATTTCATGTTATTTCAATTCGTATTGTAAACTTTATTTCAGTTTTTAATAAAAGAATCATTTCATATTAATTCGTGTCTTCATTTTAATTCTGTTAAAAGTATTTGTGTTGTGTTTGATACTTCTGTTAAATAATGAAAGCTTGATACCAATTGGAATTGGATGGCTGCTAAGGTATCAAGGGATTAGAGCTGAGGGTCAGCTTATAGGATTAGTATAGGTTGTGATTTTGATATAAGGGCTTATGTGGATTAAGCCATAAGCCCCACTTAGCTTATTGTTGCTTTCTTGTTCATGCTGGAAAGCCAAGGTACACCTTATTTAAGTTTTACATTTGTCCTTTTTTCTGTTTTCTTGATAAGCTGTTGATTAGTTGTACTAGTAATCTATTTCACAGTAGTTAAATAAGCTGTGTGGGATTTGCTAATAGTTTCTGTCAAGTGCTTAAAATTTGCTTTGCTTATTTAGTTTAAGAGATAGAGTACTAAGCTTCTAGAGCTTATAAGCTGATAAGCTTATTTAGCTTATTTTAAATAAGTTAGTAGTTAATTGTTTTACATTTGTTCTTGTTCTGTTTTCTTAATAAGCTGTGTGAATTTGCTTAATGTTAGTTGATAAGCAGTTTAAGATAAGCTGTAGCTTTTAGTTTGATATGTTAAATCTATCTTGTGGTTTTGAGGTATTTGTTTAATCATCCAAGGTTATAGTTTGAAAGATAATAAGCTGCTGAAGCTTTTTTATGTTCATCAGCTTATTTCAAATAAGTTAGTAGATAAGTTTTTTATAAAAGTTGTCTTAAAAAGCTAGTTAATAAGCTGTTTGAAATCAAAATGGATGCTAGTTGATGGTTGTTAGATGCTTCAGGGGCCTGTCTTGCAATTTTTTATAGTTTCTGTTAGTTTAAAGTTACACAGTTAGTCCTTGTTAAATGCATAATTAGTCCTTAGTTATTTACGCAGTTAGTCCTTAGTTAATTGCAAAGTTAGTCCTTTGTTAGTTAGTAGTTAGATTGATAAGTCCCTAGGTTAAGGGACTGTTTCTGTCAAGTGATCAAACTTTGTGTTTTTTTTATAAAACTTTAAATTTACCCCGCCTACCCTTATCTTTCTGTTTTGTCACTTTTAACCCATGTGTTTGTTTGGTTTGAGTTTAAGTTTTATAAAAATAGTTTTTATAAATAATAAATTAGTTTTTTTTTAGTTTAATTACTTAAATTAGTTTAAAATTACTCATTAAAAATTAGGGCTTTTGATAAAATTAATTTTCTGCATTATTTCTTTTTATAAAAAGTATTTTTATATAATTTTTAGTTTAAGTTTTATATTTTTAAAAATTTAATTTTCAAACCTTTAGTTTTTAATTTTCAACTTTAACTTTAAATTTTAATCTTTTAAATATAAAAAAAATTAGTAATAAAAAAAAATGTTTTTCTCATCTTTTTAAGTAATTTAGAATTAATTCAGTTTAAAAAGTATTTTTCTTAGTTTTTATCAATTTAATTTCTATTTTTAGAATTTAATTTAGATTAAATAGAATTTAATTCATAAAAAATCCAAAAAGCACTTAAAAAATATTTTTCTTTTTCCTAAAATTTTCTTTAGCATTAATTTAGGTTTAGGAATCTAGTTTTCATTTTTAAGATTTAAATTGCATTTGTTTTCTTAAATGTCGCATTTTATTTACTTTCGTAATTAGTTTAATTTGTTAATTAGTTGTTTAATTGTGCCTTTAATTTTAGTAGTATAATTAAATCAAAAATAGCTCTTTTCTTATTCAAATCAACCATTCCGAACGAGATCGAGGTTTCCATTGCACGAGTCATTGGGGAAACGACCCGGGTGATCATACTTGCCCGGTTTAATATACGTATTCTATATATATATCTTTGTGAGTGGAATTGTCCAAAGGATACTTGGGGATTTCCTTAATTTCTCTATAAGTATATTATTTTACGTGTATGTAAAATTGCGAATCAATAACTCAAAGGTTAATGGATCAAGTAACAAGGCATAATTCTGTGCAGGGAACCAATGATCACAAACGAAAGTTTGATGATAGAAGAACCTTCAACAATAATAACTACCAAAACGACCGTAACAACAACAATGACAACCACAACAATGATCACTACCAACAACAAAATAGAAGGCAGGAAACCTTTAGGGCCTATGCTACTACCCCAACTGAAAACTGTGGGTATGTTGGACCCCATCCTTTGTGTAAGAGATGTACTCTACATCACACAGGACCTTGTACTGTCAGATGTCAGACTTGTAACAAAATGGGCCATCAGACCAGGAACTGCAGAAACAAAGGACCCTCAGACTACTAGATTAGATTCTAGTTATAGTTTTTGTTAGAACCTAACCACATGATGTGTGGTATAAATAACAACACTTGTCAAATTTTAACTATGAAAGTATGAAGGCAAGTTGTTCATGATATAATACAATTATAATCATGTTATACCTTACTATTTCATAATACCGTTATTCATGGTGCAACTCTGACCTTGTTAAACCAACCTTTTGAAATTGATCTTATGCCGATTAAACTAGGTAGTTTCGACGTTGTCATCGCCATGGATTGGTTATCCAAGTATCATGCTAGAATCATATGTGACAAGAAAGTCGTCCACATCCTAATAGATGGTAAAACTTTAATCATCTGAGGTGATCGAAGTAAAACTTGACTAAGCCTCATATCCTGTATAAAAACCAAAAGGTATATATCCAGGGGATGTCAAGTTTTCATAGCATAAGTAATGGAGAAGAAATATGATGAAAAATGACTGGAAGACATACCAGTAGTCAGAGAATTCCCAAAAGTTTTTCCTGAAGATCTACCTGGCCTACGCCCAGTTCGCCAAGTAGAATTTCAAATCGATTTAATTCTAGGAGCGACACCAGTAGCCTGAGCACCCTATAGATTAGCTCCTTCAGAAATGCAGGAACTATCTAACCAACTTCAGGAGTTGGCAAACCGAGGTTTTATACAACCAAGTACTTTGCCTTAGGGAGCTCCTATCTTATTTGTTAAAAAGAAAGACAGATCTTTTAGAATGTGTATCGATTACCAGGAGTTGAATAAACTTACTATAAAGAATCATTACCCATTACCCATGATCGATGACTTACTCGACCAAGTTCAAGGTTCGAGTGTTTACTCGAAAATCGACTTAAGATCAGGGTATCATCAACTGAAAGTAAGGGATGAAGATATTTCCAAGACTACTTTAAGAATAAGATACGGACACTATGAATTTAAAGTGATGCCATTTGGTTTAACTAACGCGCCTGCTGTATTCATGGATCTCATGAATCGTGTGTGTAAACCATACTTGGACAAATTCATAATAGTGTACATCGATGATATTATTATCTACTCTTGTAACAAAGAAGAATACGCAGATCATCTAAGAATAATTTTAGAGTTACTCAAAAAGGAGGAATTGTATGCCAAATTTTCCAAGTGTGATTTCTAGATCAGTATCGTGCAATTTAATGTCTCATTATTCTTCTCATGATTTTGGAAAATCATACCGCCAAGGAAACATCTTCTACTTAACATCGTTTTGATATCATTTTTTATGCTTAAGTAGGATGATTTATAATCATTGGACGCTTCTTCATTTGAATAAGAAAATTATAAACCACCGAACTATAAATTTATAAATTCTCAGTTACAAGGATTAGGACGCCTTTGTTTGTAAATGACAAATTATAAATGAGTAAACTTAAGTGTATGGCATTCGTACAAACAATTCTCTTTCAATCCGTTTGTACAAATAATTCTTTTTTCGATCAATTAATCATTATCATTATTACCATCATACAAATAAGTCTCTAAACTTCTTTTGATTTGTAAATTGTTCACTCGATTATTTACAAACATCACTCCATCATTCAACTAAATCTCGGGATGAGATTTCTTTTAAGGGAGGGAGACTATAACAACCCGTAATTTTCATCAATGTAATTATCCATCTATTAAATTAGATGCACTGTAATATCCATCTATTATATATATACTACATTTTTACAGGGAAAATTGTTGCTTTATCTCATTATGCAACGTAACTTGCATCTCTAAAGTAAACGAGCTCACGCAACCTACCTATGCCAATTCTATCTATGTTTATATCATGTAAACATCCTAATATGTCAAGTCTATATCTTAATATCATTTTTACCAAGTACTTTATTCAATTAACGTACTTTTCAAAACATTACTTCAAAGCAAGCATTAAACGTTAAAAGTGTATATCAAAACCCTAATTATATGTAAGGTATACATATAAAATGAATGTGCAAGTATTCAAAGCATGTGTATAAGTGTACAATGCACAACTATAATAGCCCATAATTTTCATCAATGTAATTATCCATCTATTAAATTAGATGCACTGTAATATCCATCTATTATATATATACCACCTTTTTACAAGGAAAATTGTAGCTTTATCTCATTATGCAACGTAACTTGCATCTCTAAAGTAAACAAGCTCACGCAACCTACCTATGCCAATTCTATCTATGTTTATATCATGTAAACATCCCAATATGTCAAGTCTATATCTTAATATCATTTTTACCAAGTACATTATTCATTTAACATACTTTTCAAAACGTTACTTCAAAACAAGAATTAAACGTTAAAAGTTTATATCAAAACCTTAATTATATATAAGGTATATATATAAAATGAATGTGCAATTATTCAAAGCATGTGTACAAGTGTACAATGCACAACATTTGAAATATATTTTCCCTGAATAAAACATAGGATCACGAAAAATCAATAGGCTTTTTTGGGTATTAAGTGAAAATACTAAGTTGTAGCCTATGTATTGTGATCATTTTTTGGTTGACTAACCGATTCGATAGTTCGGATGAATTTGTTATAGCGAAATGGCCCTAAGTCATCCTAAAACCCTAATCTAAAAACCTAAACCTTAAATAAAACCCTAAAACCATAATTTTACTTTAAATCTAAAACTAAACCCTAAACCTTAAAACTAAGCCCTAAACCTTAATCCTAAACTCTAAACCTTAATCCTAACACTAATCCTAAACCTTAAACTATCTTAAAACCTAACTCTAACTCGAATTCAAAACCCTAAATCCTAAGCCGAACCCTAAACCAACCAGTCACCATTTTTGTTTCATTTTTACCCATTTTAAGCTATCAAGCACCTCAAGCACATCCTTTGCATCACCATGACATCACCTAGCAGCCACCCTAGCACCTTACAATTACCTTATTCACCTCCCTGGCCACCAAGTTGCATGATCACCTCCTTGTCACTCCTATGTAGCCGAACCTCCTCCAATACCTTCCACCTTGCATAGCTACATTTATAGTTCACAAAAATTACCCTATAGACTTCATTAGTCATCTATCTACAGCCCTTAACCCTTAGCCACCAAGAAAACTTGGGCACCAAGGGTGTTTTAACCCGATAAATAACCGAAACATGCAAACCATTCAAACACACCTCAAAAACTCATCACCACTCAAATGGAGTTCTAACTCAGACCAAGGAGGATCAAGATAAGTCTCTAAGCTCAGAATAGAAGCCAAGAATCAAGAAAAAGGAGCCCTTGAAGTCGTTACTAGGCGTACGAACCCGAAAACCCCATTTTGACCCATTTTAGCTCAAGTAAGCTCAAAATCTTGTTCAATAAGCTTATAATCTGTATTAGAATGTTCATAATACTCTTAAGATCATATATGAACTCTTGTTAAAGCCTTGAATCCTCAAACCCATGCGTTTTTGATTAAAACCCTAAAAACGACCCGTTTTGATTTTCTAGCTAACGAATCCTTTTTCTAAACTTTTGTTACGTTAGAACATCTTATTTTAGCTTATTCTAATAAGCTATAACCTGCAAATATCATTTGGAACCCTAAAATAAGCTTGCATGACTTTTTGGACTTGATTTGCAAATGTTTTCATGCATAGGGGTATATATCATAACTTTCTGAAATTTATAACTAGAGGGGCTAAAAATGTCATTATTCCAAAGTTATAACTATAAGGACCTATCTTGCCAAGTTTCAAAGTTAAAGGTTTAAATTATATATACTTTATATATAAAGGACTAAACTTGTAAAAGTTTATAAATCGAGGGTATATATTGCCATTTTTGCAAACTTAAAAATATAAAATATAATATTTTTATATAAATTATAAAAATATATATTAATATTATAAAACTCGATTTTATTAAAACCCGACACATTAATCGTTATTAATCATCGATCGACGCATTATAAAACAATTACGTTATATATTTAATGTAATTTATCATCGACTAACTTTTGAAGAAACTTAAAATCTTATCGTATCACGTTACTAGGGAGCTTCATGTAAGGAGTTTCATTTAGGTATATGTTTTGACGAGTTTGCTGGAGTTTCAAACGTTTACTACATGACCTCTGAATTATGATGGCCCGAACAGTGATACAATATTTCCATAAATTAATAAATCAAAGTAATACGTTAAACTTTATAAAGTTTTGAAACATAAACCATCACACTAAGGCTTTACATATTACCCCAGGTTGCGTGACGAAGCCGTTACTTTCACTTGATATACTTTTGCCATCAATCAGATTTTCTGTGTTAAGGTGAGTTCATAGCCTCGCATTTTAAATCTTTTGAATACTTTATAAACCCGCGAGGAGGATACATGCTTAAACCATGAATGCAAGTGTGTTTCTAACTGTATTCCAGATATATTATTTCCTAAGTACCTTCCACTGCCAATATTTCTTAATCATGAACCATTAGTCACTTGCGAGTGAAAGCGAATATTGTGGATAGATCTATCGGGGTGTGACGACTCCCGTTGGTGTGCCTATACTTTTGGTACCAATAGCACTATATTTGATTATAATGAGTAACTTTGGAAAGTTACCTTTCCACGAGGATATTTATTCCTTACTAATGTCACTAAGGTGATTTCCATGTTAATGTTTGGTTGCATGAGCTTAGGGCAATAATACCGTTTTCCATAATAATTGCACTCATTGCAATTATTACACTTATGGGTGTATAACAACATAACCCATTGTTATGATGACTTGTATTCAAACTGTTTATCATAAACCTATGAATATCACTCAACCTTTTTGTTGACTTTTTAGCATGTTTATCTCAGGTAACTGAGCACCTTTTCGGCACGGAGTGGCACGGACTTAAAGATGGCTAAACTGTTATCATTCAAACTTTATGTTTTTAGATGTTGGGACCTCTCTTTTGTAAAACTCTGATGATTAAATGAATGATAACTAAATTTTCCAAAACGTCTCTTTACGATTCGTTTTCTATGATTATGACTGTTGTATTATGAAGTAATACCCCAGATTAGCTTCCGCTGTTATATTTGTCAAAATAGGGGTGTTATAGCCGCACTTACCCAAAGTTCGCCACACTTTGCTTGTTAATTGAGAAAAGAAGTTGTAATTAAAGTAACTTGACTATAATAAAAAACCCAAAGAACCCCATAATCTGTAATTTAACTTTTGAATGAGGAATATATTTCCAGTATTGATAATTGTTAAATTTACATATAATTTGTGTTTAAAAATGAAAAAGGCAAAAAATATTTTCTTATTAGCTTATTTGGTTAATTTTCTACATGATTGCTTATGTTTCTTATCTGATAAATACCTTCTGAAATCCATGATATATAGATTAAATCTTTTTGATAAAATTATGCAAATAAAGAATACAACAAAAATTAAAAATGAGATTTTTAGAAGTGCGCCTGTGTTTCTGGAAAATAAAGAAGGATTATTGATTGTTCAGAAAGTGCGCCGCACTTTTACAAAAAACCGCCGCACTTTTCTGTCTGAACCAAATCAGAATGCCAAAAACTCATATTTTGCAAAAGGATTGTTTGAATTGAAGATTGCTATGTGCTTATTAATATTATGTAAGTGTAGGAAGTTGCTTATATATGCTCTGACTAACCCACTAATGTTTATTTTGATATTATATTGTTTTAAAAGTAATATGGACTCGAGTATGGGAAAGATGTGCCTAGGAAAGGACGTGATTGAGATCTCTAGTGACCGAAACGAAGGGTCAGGAGATTGGGATTCACCTGAATACAAAGATACAGCAGGAAGTAGAGGAAAGAAAGAACCTGAAGCTTTGGTCTTTCATAAAATGTACACTAAAGAGGATAGTGATCGGTATATTGCACAATGTTTTGTGAATGGTTTATATGCATCAGATGGAGAGATCAATTTGGAAAAAAATGATAACTTAATCTCAAACGACTACGCAGTCAAACTTTTTCTAGAGTATGAGGTTAGGAAGGGAGAGAAGTTGGTTAAAAAAGAGTTGATGGTATTACTGCGTGGGGAAATTTACTTTGTTCAATTCATCATAAATCCTGAAGAGGACCAAATATGAGCCAGGATTAATTTTCGGAAGATCATTCTTGCGTTCTACCAATGCAATCATAAACTTTGGGGAAGGTACTATTACAATACAACTTAACTTTGACCCTTTTCTTTTAAGCAGTGATGAAGAAGGGAAACTAAACCTTGATGACTTGGAAACGTTGCTTGACTTTGACTTTGATGAGGTACCACAAATAGAAACCGATCTTCCACCAATGGTATGCAAAATAGGCAAGGGAAGTAGAAATAAAAAGAAAGTAATGGAAAACATCATGTACTTTAATAATGGTGCTGGACCATCTTCATCCATTGGAATACCCTTAACCTAAGAGGAAGCGAAAATGGCACTTGCCGCACAAAATCATATGAGTATGAAATTCTAGATGAAGTAAAGGAGGCCGGTAATGAGAAACATTGGCCTTAATGATAAATACAAAAAAGTCTGTTGGATGAAATCTGGGCCACAAAGTCAATTAGGATGGAATGATTAAAAACCGAAAGAAAGAAAAACAATGGCAAAAAAATGAAAGGGCATAAGCTTAAGAAAAGAAAGATCCGGGCGATTCATATTTCTAATTAGGCTGGAAGGCCTAATCATGAAAACTCTAGCGCTGATACAGGATCTGACACTAACACCATGCCATACAGAATCTACGAACAGCTGGGTAGAGATGATATCATGAAAGAAGACAGGAACATAACAATGATTAACTATACAGAAGCTGAAGTAACTGGTCGGTTGGTAAATGTACTATGTCAAGTTGGATTTACCACTCTGTCTGCCAAGTTCTTAATTTTGGAAATACATGAGACTACGGACCACCCATCGGGATGTACCCATCGTGGTGGGTCGTGGATTCCTTAATACGATTGGAGGCAACATTGACATTCCAAACAGGATATTTACTACTTTTGATGGACGTACTCGTCAAACCTTTAGAGCAGCTAAATCAGAGAAAATCAGAATTGCTGAGAGCGACTCAGATGACGAAGAAGACTATGTGATTAAGAGGAATGATATGGGAACACCAATTCACAACTCTAGACCAATCGGATACCAAAACAATACCAACCCTGCTGAAAACATGACCTTGTCAACTCTTGAATCAGTAATAAACCCCTTTAGAAAAATTAGTGTGTGGAAAAAGGCTGTAAGTTTTCTAGGATCACTCCCTGCTAAACTGAGAGATGTTGAATGGAAGCCCGATTACAAATTATGCTATTCTAATCCTGAGTTAGCAACTGGGCAGTGGAAAACTGAGATTCGTTTGACCGACCCCTATGGAAATATCTACATGCAAGCTTTTGTGACAAAACCCACGAAGAGGAAATTATCTAAATATCACAAATTGAGTGACATAATGTCACCAAACTGGTTCGTCGAGTAAGCTTTGGAAGCAAGAATAAGGGAGGAAGAATTTGTGCACTCCCAAAATAATGTTTATCGTACTTTAAATTTTACTTTTTGTCGTATGCATATCTAAATAAAATCAATTGTATTAAATCCATTATGGATTATACTTTGATGTACGAGGACTACCTAATGAATGAAGATTTTGGTGGACTAGTTTACGTTTCAGTTATTATAATTAATTTAAAAAAACCAAGTTCGCCGCACTTAGTGTAAGTGCGCCGCACTTAGTGGAAGTGCGCCGCACTTTCAGTTATTTCAGGAACAAAAACTTATAAAAGAAGTTTTCAACTCATTATAAATACCACACAAAAAAAAACTTAGACACCGTCGGGTTTACAATCAAAATCGAAGGAAAGATTCTAAAAACCAATCCACCAAATTCTTAATCATGCCAAGGGTATGTTTATTTCATTCTTTACTATTTCTTATCATCAAATCTATTATAATTGTGTGTTTAGGGTTTATATGAATTAAGTTTAAAATTATGCCAATAGCATTTGAATAGGACTAGAATTATGCATTATTATTAAGAATTAAGAGATGCCCTTGAATAAATCCAGGTTTAACTATTTGGAATTAGTGTTTGGATTAAGATAAAATTGTTAAAAACTCATTTTGTTTAAAACAGAGCAGGAAGTGCGCCGGTTTTGGTTTGAAAACCGCCGCACTTGCTTGATTATTTGAAAAACCGCCGCACTTAGGATTTGTGCGCCGCACATTTTATCACAGAAAGTAACAGAATGTCTGCAAGTTGATCAAGAGATAACCAACAATGCTAAATCTTGTCTAACTTAATTATATATCATGTCTTTGGTTGATTTGTGTTGTGTAGACTTCAGGTACATACGATCATGAGGCCGGGTCATCCCGTGCCAAACGCTCTAGAAATGTTGAAACCGTCGAAGAAGCATTACTCCCAGATGTTCACCACGAATTCTTGGAATGGAGAGGTTGTAGTAGAGAAGCAAAGTCTCGTTATAACTCTAGGTTGGCAACTTTGCTCCCAAAACTCATTTATTCGCCGCAAATCGTAGATTGGCAGTTGTTACACAAAATTGGTTGTGGAGACGAGATTGATCAAATGTTAAAGATTAGTTTGAAGGAAGCTCAATCTGATGAGGAGATATTTTTCTGTGGCTTGGGTAAGGGCTTTTAATATCCGTGAACCTATTTACCCAGAACTTTGCCATGAGTTCTATGCTACTTATGAGTTTGATGAAGTGTGTGCGGATGATGAGTTACAGTCAAAGAAGATAATCAGTTTTAGACTAGGAGGACGTGCTCATAGTCTAACTTTGTTGGAATTTGCTAGGAGATTGGGATTGTATCATGCTGAGGAATTGAATGAAGAAGGTTTTGATGCTTATTTTCAAGGAGGTTTAAGAAGTGATGAAAACTTCAATGCTAGAGAATATTGGGAAAGGATTAGCATAGATAGGGACTTACATTTATCTAGGAGCTCAATCACTTCTGTTAGATTCCCGATTCTCAGAGTGTTGCATAAAATGATCACTTACGGATTATGTCAGAGGACGACTGGATATGAGAAGATTCAGAGGAATGATTTGTGGTTGTTAAGTATGTTTGAGGATAGACATCAGAATGGGTATGCAAATGTGGCATGGGTGATTGCAAAATGGATGAAAAGAAAGGGAGCTGGAAGTCAGAAGGACAGTCAGATTTGCTGTGGTCAGTTCATTTCGAAGATTGCTAGGAAAAGCAAAGTTTTGACTGAAGAGACAATACGTAGCCTGAGTACTCTGGTTTACTACAGAGATTTAGACAGGACTACCCTGAGAGAGTTGATCGACTCTGAGGATAGATTGATTCCTGAGATTCTGGTTGATGATGTCCCAAGAGTTGCCGCCTAGAGAGCTCCGAGAGTTCAGCGAGCTTCGATGCAGGATTTATATGAGCGTATGGGTAGCATGGAAATCAGACAGGAGGCGATAGAGAGGATGGAGTACAGACATGCATATCACTGGGATAGGTACCAGGGTGTCTTTGAGCACATGGCAGGAGTTTATAGTATTCCGTTGCAGGGTGCTTATAACCCACCTGGTTATGCTCAGCTCTAGTACGACCAGTACTACCAACAGTACTATCCGCAACAGTCACCACAGCAGCAACATGATGACGAGGATGACGAGTAGTATCGGATGACACGAGTTGGATATGTGATTGTGTGTGTTTGGACACGCGTGTTTCAAAAACATTATTATTATTATTATTATTATGATATGTAAATGCCTCTATTGGCATTAAAAACAATATTTTAAAACTTATTAATCAATTAGAAATATTATTATTATGCATGTGTTTTGGAATATGTGTATTTGAAACGGCGAAAGAGATGGAAAAAACGAATGCGAGCAAGAGTTTTGGAGGATACGCAATACAAAAAAGTATATTTCACTTTCCCTATTTCTTTTTTCTCTATAATCTTTCACATTAGGGATAATGCTCATATTAAGTATAGGGGGGGGGGGGAAGATAACCTAGAAAAGTGAAAACATTTAAAAATCGTAATAACAAATTTAAAATTTTCATGATCATAATCAATCTGACTCGAGATAGATAATGTTACTAGCATATTATGCCATCAATTAAAAATGAGGTTCGCCCTTAGACTTTAAGATTTCAAGTATCCATCTTTGATACCCAAGATAATTGATACCTTTAGCCTGTTCGAGTTAGGGTTTGATTGCAGTCATTGTGTCTATTCCGTCGTTACGGATGTATATGTATGGTCTTTGTCACTTTTTCTGGAACAGTGGTATCGGTTGAAAATTATAAGTGTGCCGGTGATTTGTAAATTCTAGAACTTGTGCTTGAAATCTTTTCGAGACCACAGTAAGATCGTGCTTGCGCGATATAAACATTTTTCTAATTAAGAGGTATTATTAAAATGGAAAATATAAATGAATTACTTTGTTGAGAAAACTTTTTAATTAAATCATATGAGATTTTATCCGTTTAAAGTGTTGCGCATAACTGCAAGTGTTCTTATCATAAGTATGGAGGAAAGCAAGTTTCCCCAAGAATGTTGTTGTCCTAAAAAAAGAAGAAAGAAAGTATGAATGTCTGAGTATAACCTAAACGAAGAAGTTCGATGGAATAACGGATAAGATGGATTATTATTTACTTATAAACTCTTTTCAACAAAACAAACCAGAAACTTACTAGTATGTAACCTCTTTCGAAGATAATGTCCGGTGCTTACGCCATGTCGGTGGAGTTTAGTTTCTAGTACAAGCTTATAGTAATTTGTACATTTCATGACTGCGCGTTTGAGTGACTCCCGTTTATTACCCTTATCATTAAATTGAGCGTGAGTGAAAAAAAATAAAACTTATCTGAAATTTCATGAGTTGCTTTGTCGCATTATCTGTGCTTATGATTTTAATCTGATGAAACAAAATTCTTTCGCTTTGATTGCTTGAGGGCAAGCAATAAGCTAAGTATGGGGGGATTTGATAACGCTCTAAATATACATAAAATATCCCTTAGAAATGCGAGAAATATATGTACTAACGCAATAAATATTGCAAGAATTGGTCGTTTGTTATGTAAATATTGTTTTAGGACTAAAAGTGGAAGGAAGGACTTAACGTGCAAGAAATTTGGTTATTTACAACTAACATTCGTCAAAAGAAGGATCTAGAAAAGGACTATTGAAGTTAGAAGCACAAGTGCGCCGGTTTTATTACCAAGTGTGGCGCACTTGTCAGCGTGTTTAATGTAAGTCATTTATTAGGGATGTGCGGCGCACTTTTATCCAAGTGCGGCGCACTTTCTGTGTCAGTTACTAAAATACCATCAATGATGCAACTCTTGACTTGCCCAATCATCACTATAAATAGGAGCACGAATTGGAGGAGAAATATCAACACACAACAACAACAATCAGTTCATAAAACACATTTAATCATTCTCCAAGAGTTGGAGTAAGTTTTAGGAAGATTTGAAGGGTAAAACCTTCATCTTCATCTTTTCCGGGTAGAAGAGCAAGTGAAGTTTCATAATTTTAGAAGTTGGAAGTGCTAGTTATCAGTTGTTCCTTTGTTCTTAGAAGGAATTCTTATATTGGATCTTTTAATCTTGAAATTTGGTAAAGAAACATGTTTCCATCCTTTTATAATATGAATTTTGGATTTGTCCTACTTGTTAAGTGTGTTGCTATTATAATTGTTGAGTATTTTAACATGTTTGGTTAGGAACTCTATACATGTAATGGATTAAACTTGATTCTTTAAATGAAATTTTGATATAAATAATATGAGCTTGATGTTCTTGGACTTGGATTCTTTAATCTTCATTTAATCACCATTCATTACGGATATAGGTCGAAAGACTCCGGATTAAATGGTTGATTTCCAAGTTGTTTGTCTATG
>BQNB010087506.1:0-27905 GCA_026074375.1 Tanacetum coccineum
TATGAATTTTGGTGGATTTTATTTCCATGTTTAAATACCCCTTTTACCCTTGTTACCAAAACTGATCCCGAAATTGATCTTACAAAACCTTCAAAAAGTTAACGAGTAAAGACCCAACTTAGACAACTCAAAAATTCTGAAAAAAATCATGAATGTAGCTAATATCATGAAGATTTACCAAATAAAATTTTAGAAGCTAACTCCTTACGGTTTTCGAATTAAAAATCAAACTCTACAACTGAATTTTTCGGATAGAAATTCCAGATTCGACACTTAATCTTATAAAAACTAAAAATCGACCTTCCCGGCCTCCAATTAACATGAGGCCGGATTTTACAGAAACTAGACTCTTTGAATTTAACTTTAGGCTCAAGAATCATGTTAAAACCAGTTTTTATCATCAAGTTACATCCCGTTGAACATGACTCAAATTCTGGACAGCCAACAAACCCGAATTAAAACCCTAATTCCTTAACCATTCTTTTACCAAAACTCATCCTAGGGTTTCTAATCATGTAATTAAGCCATATTTATCATATTACATAATTTACCAATTAACAAATTCATAACTACATGATTTTTTCTTTTTACACTTTATGATTTTATGTATAAAACTTATGTGTAATCATGAAAACAGCAAGAATGAATTAAAAAGAGACATGGATTACTTACAGATTGGAGATGGAGACAAGAACAAGAAAAAAAACACCAAGGAATCAAATATCAAAACCATACTAAGAACACCAAAGCTTGAATAAATAACCGGAAACACCTACTCCTTCTTTTTCCTTGCAACTTCTATGGATGAATACAAAATTTTAGAGTAAGATTTTTGAAAGAATGATGGTGATGGAGAGGTGAATATGACCGGCCTTATAAAGAGAAAAAAGAGGGGACAAGATTTTCTTAAAACTTAAGGAGATTACAAAACATTTGCTTAAACCTTTTACACTCTTTTCCTAAAATATCATTTGCTACAAAAATAAAAGATTTGGTGTATCAACACCACCATATGGCCGGCCATTTAACTCAAAGAGGGGTGAAAAACAAATATTTTTCCTTATTATTTAGAAGATATTGTCTAAACCTTTACACTTTCATCAATAAATAAGAGTTATACTTACACATTTAAAGATCTTGCTAATTATCAAACCCCTAGGGCCGAGTTTAAAAAAAAGAAAGGTATTTATTTTTTTTTTTTTTTAACTAAATATCTTATGTTATAATTTAATAATACACAATTAATTTTAACCTAAGGTTTTAATACCAAATACTTATTATTTAAACCATAGGTTATATTCAAAATAATGAAATAAAAATACAAATCAAATTTTTGGGTTTTACATATATCCTCCTATTTTCTTTAACATTATGATTCACTTGGTTATCCATTTTCCTGAAGAGAGTCTTGAAGGCGGGCCTATTCCCTACCGGTGGATGTATCCATTTGAAAGATACATGAAGAAGATAAAAAAATTATGTACGAAATAAAGCTAAGCCAGAAGGTTCAATAGTGGATGCATCTGTTGCAGAAGAAGCATTGACTTTCTGTTCTCATTATTTTTGGGGTGTTACAATGAAATTTAATCGTCCCGACCGTAATGTGGACTGCCCTCCCCCAACATGTTAGTTTCAGACTTTCAGGTGTTCCGGTCAATATGTAGAACGATTGGTAAACGGTCAGTTATTTGGTTAGATCACCAAGAAAGGAAGAAAGTGATATGGTATGTACTTCACAACAGTCCAGAAATCGACCCGTACCTGACCATGTTCAAGTGGTACACATTTTTATTTTGAAACTTCTTTTTCCTAAGTTATCTTTTCGATGACTTATTCTAATATCATGAACATTTTCAGGGAAATTTCTGACAAAGACACGAAACAAGAATTCCCTGGCTGGTTTGGGCCGCAAGTAAACTTAAACTTATTGTATGTATTTTGCTATAAAAATATCAACTATATATTGCTCATCTCTATCTAATCCTATCTTTTTCATAGATCTG
The DNA here is from genome assembly GCA_026074375.1 of Tanacetum coccineum. NCBI lineage: Eukaryota > Viridiplantae > Streptophyta > Magnoliopsida > Asterales > Asteraceae > Tanacetum > Tanacetum coccineum. The sequence goes on from BQNB010087506.1 coordinate 2,004, forward strand.
TCAATGTTACATAGACATAGACCCATGTATAACCGATAAGTTATTTGCTTTGGCTTGTGGACCATCATCGAATCCAATCTCAGTCAACTCTTGCGTAGTCAACGATGTGAGGTTTGTCGTACATTGCCACGATGAACATTGCACAACTCAAAACAATGGCGTTTGTTCACCTGGTGAGAAGGGCGAAGAAATGTATCATGGTTAGCTTGAAGAAATTCTCTAGTTTTTGTATATGTCGTTCAAAGTTGTATTGTTTTGAGTTAAGTGGTTCGACACTAGCAACGAAGGACGTAAACTCAAACATTTTGTCATTAGAAACAACATAAAAAAAATCTTGGCATCTAGTGAGTCGTTTAAAGATTAGCAATAAATTCTCACAACATAAGTCAAACAAGTCTTCTACCATGAAGATATGGCCAGACGACCACCCCACTGGAAGGTCGTCATGTGAATCATAAAAAGTTTTCGAATAGGGGTGTCATCATGGTAGAGGACGATCATGATGTTATACATGACAACAACTCATATGGTCTCGTACTTTCTACTAGTCTAAATGATTAGGATTTTGTGACCTTGAATATAGATGGTCAATCAACGAATGTTGAGGCACCACCAGATATCATTGATGTTGACGACGATGATGATTTTATTGATGATAAAGATGGCATTCCTCATGATTTAGCATATTCTAATGATGAAGTCCTCGCCAATGATGATGATGATGTAGCTGCGACTGTGGTTTATTCTAGTTATGAGGAAAATTGATCTTGAATTGTAACTTGTAATACGACACTTATTTGAATGAATGAAATCATTATGGATTGTTTAAATGTATATATTTATTTGAATGTGTATGTATTTGAATGTCTTCATGCTTATATTATTTTGTTCGTAAATTTCTATATGTTATTCTACTTGTAGTTGTACAGATGTCAGCAGCAGTAGCACGGGGTCACGGTGGCGACGGTGATGGTGATGACCCATCGTCCCCCTCCACGTCCTATTGGCACTGGTTGTCGAGGTAAGTGATGAGGTGTCATTATATATTTCTGGGTCATTTAACCCACTAAATCATGCAAATATGCTCAAAATACGTGCTTAATTGTTTCTTTTTGTGTTTCTAGCACTTGGATGGCTTTTAGAGGAAATACACGTGACTTGGGCTCATTTAGGGAAGAAACAGGTGATATTACAACTCTACACCAAAGTCGAAGAAGAAAAGGGCACACAGACCCTAATGACGACATCACAATTACTTGTAACAGCGTCAGAACATCAAAGAGACGGCTTTAGGAAATTTGAGACGGCGTCAAGACTTAAATGACATAGTGAATCCCTAGAAAACTCCGCGAAGCGACAGGGTCAGTATTACAAAGCGATGCCATCGCAATCATTTTCCTATATATACAAACTCAGAATTAGGGCTTTAAGGGTAGAACTTGGGATTCATTATTAGGGTATGAATATTATCAGTAGTTAGGCCATTTTTAGGGTTTAAAAACCATCTATCATCCTATAACTCCATGTTTTAATCAAGTGAAGTCCTTAATTCTTTAATCTGTCAATATGTATATGTGTTGTTTGATTAATTATTATTCTTTGCTTCCTTTTAGCATGCTAGGCTAGATCTTATAGTGTTTGCTTATGATTGCATAAACCTTAGTTTGTAGATCCTTTTAATATTGCTTCTTGTTGATGGATGTGCGTGTTAGGCTGTAGAAACTAGCTTCTTAACTGCTTGCGAAGACATCTAGGGAAACATGCTTGTTTAGAAAGGATACCATCGGTAGTAGTCTTCATACTACCTTACCCATTTATTGTTGATCACCTTTTAAGTGTTTTAATGCATGTAATATACTCTTAGGGGCCTTGTAATTATCTTCACACTACCTTACTTGTGCGTTGCCTTAACAGAATATTACATAGGCGGCGGGTTTGTGTAATTTGTTTTTGACTTAGGAAATACTTATACATCGCATCACAAACATGACAAAGAAATAGAATTATGAGAAGCAAACTAAAGAGTAATGCATGATTAAGTAAACACGTTTTTTTTAAGTTATACGAGTTTCCATAGTAGTTCAGATTTAATTTAAGTTATTAGTTTAATTAGCTTAAAACAAAACCCCCTTTAAACCAGAGATTTTAATTGCTTTCTTAAAAATACAAAAATAATCTTCTTTCAACCCTTAGACCTTAGTTACGTTTAGTTTAAATTTTCCCAACCTATTCCCTTAGAGAACGGTAACAACCCCCGAGTCTTACATATACTACACTACAACGGTTAGTTACTCTGCCTAGGGAGTTGTAAAACCTGGTGTGTTATGATGACAGCATCAAGTCTTTGGCGCCGATGCGTGGAGAATAGTTAGGTTACTCACTTGATTCTTATCAAGTGAGATTTTTATTTTCTTTATATTAGCTTTCTCATAGTCTATCTTTTCTTTGTTCCCTTTGTTCATTAAAAAAAACCCTCTTGTTTAATTTGTAAATAAAGTTTTCATGTAAAATGTATAGTTATAGTTATTCTAATTTAGTTAAATTTACATGGTTAGCTAAACCCTTAAAAGATTCCCCCAATGAACATTCTTTGAGAACTTATCAACGTTTGAAGAAAGCCATCTATGAAGAGGCCCTTAGGAAAAGTAACCAAATGCATCAAACTTTTGAGAAGAGCTCCCTAGCAAGGACCCGTAAGTTGGATGACATGATAAAATTGCCTAAGTCATAGCCTAAGGAAACATATGAGGAGGATTTAGAATTTGAGATGGTTATGGTTAATATACCTAGTGCATGTCATGGTTAGATTCTAGTGATGCGTATGATGAGCCTATAGGTGGTCTATGTATGATGAATAATAAGTTGGAAAATCCAAGCTCGCAAAGTACCCTACAAGTCCTACCATCATTTGAGAAATACGCACCACCCGTGACTTACTCAAAAGAAGTAAAAGAGACTATAGGAGTCCCGATAGAGGTAGAACCTTTTGACCAAATATAACTAGAGGGTGTAGGCTTGAATACTTATAATCATGATGTTCCTCTTAGTTCTAGGGAAGTTCCTGGTTTTGATTAACCGGGGCCTCAACCACAACCCTTACCTAGTTGTCCATCCTTAGATGTAAGTCTAGAAGAAAAAGAGGCCCCGAACCACCCATCAAACCCACAGTCTGGATAGCTTTAGGATGAAGGAAGTAGACAATTTGACCATTCATACACCACCTTCACCCCACATGGCGTCTTTCCACCCTAAAGATATGTTTTGCTATTATCACCCATGTATAGATGACCCTAAGAAACATTATGGATTTAAACCGGGTTTATTAGGACATAATGGATCCCTAAGCATTGATTTTTTGAATTTGGAGATGATACAAGATGATTGGCAATTAGAATCCAAAGAAGTTTCTTTTTTAAGGACTTAATTTACCCGTTGGGCTAAAAGAATTAGAAAATGGTAGGATTAAAGAAATACACCATATGGAGCATATAATTCAACAACCAGTTTTTCAACATATGGATCTTTCTTATCACAATGGTGTGTACCGTTACTATCACCCACACTTGACCTTAAGTGTAGGGGAACCCTCCCTTTTAAGTGTTAAATAAGGGTAAAGTCAGGCTCGTGGCTCAAACAAAAACAAACACTTATTGGGAGGCAACCCAATCTTTTATTTCTTGCATTTTTGGAATGTCGTGTGCTTTATTCTTTATTGTTTATTCTTATATGTTTGAAATATTTGTGGTCATGCTTTGTTTTGTCTTTAACTTCGTCTTAATTGCAATTAAAGGAATTTTACATCAAATAAATGTTAAGGAAAATATCCCGTTTCTAAGAACCATTTCAAACATGTAAAATAAATAGTTTAGATTAATTCGCGTCTTGTGTCATGTTTCAAGTCATATGATTGTGCTAATGGTTCTTGTGATTTATGCAGTAATTTTTCCAGGAAATAACTAATAGGATATGCGTGTAGAAATTTTTCCAAGAAATAATTTTTTTTTGTTTACAGAGTCTGGAGATGGCGTCAGGATTTTTCTTGAAGGCATCGCGTTTCCAGCTACAGGAAATTTTGTATTTTTTTTATTTTTGAGAAATTAATTTTGTATAATTTTTAGAATTTGTAAATTTCCTCAAACTTGCAGAAAACCACAATTACATTAGCATATTCATCCTATCTTTATTGCTTTCGTGGTGTCAAAACCCTAATTAATCACGTTGTATATTATTATCCCGTCGATTTTATGCCAGGTGTAGTTGTTACTTGTCTTTGATTTGTATGTTATATTTGATGAGGAGAATCTCGTAAGTTCATAGGAGTTTCATGTGGACGATTCTTTGATGATGATTTAGCCGAAATCATTTGTTTCTTCTCCATTTATTGAGCAAAACCAGGAGAGTACTAGTTTCTTTTACCTTTTAGTTGTTTTTCGGGTACTTTTAAGAACATTGGATACAATGTTCAAAATAAGTGTAGGGGGAATAAAGCCTTAGAAACTATTTCTTCATTTGCCTTTGTTTTGTCTTTAAAATGATGAGTAATATACTGAAATGTAGCGTAGACGGTAATTTGACCCAAATTTAAAAAAATTTATGGCACATACCGATGAAAACTTAGTATTATTAGCATCTCATGGATAGGAATTATATCATTAGCACAAAAAACCCTACAACTCAAAAAAAATCCACCCCAAAAATATGAGGTTCGCCCCTAGATCTTTAGGAATTCAATCACCCATTTTTGGTCCTTAAGATAGTTTTACCTTTAGCTTGCTCGAGTATATGTGACGCGTTCATGGATTTGATCGTGCATATGTGGTTTTGTCGCTTTTTCTAGAGCACTGGTATCGGTTAAAACTATATGAGAGTGTACCGGTAGTATATTAAATTCTAGAACTTGTTTTAGTGATACATCCCGAGACCACAAGTGAGATCGTATTCGTGTGATTAGAATTTTCTAAATGATAAGAGGCACTAGGATAAACCTTGTTTTAAACCTGTATTTGTTATTATGGTCTCCCCGATCATATAACTATCCCTACACCCTTGCTTCGCACTCATTTTTATTGCAAGATACCCCTAGTACATCCCTCCGAGCCTATCTTTTTACCGGTTCTCATAATTTTTCAGTGGATTCTGGATTATTAATGAAGAGCATTGTTTACACCCACACCAAATGTTACACCCAAATCGCCTTAACCTTCCTTTTATGTACTCGTTTTTAGTACATTATTGTAAAACCCAGTTAATTATTTGCTTGAGTACATGGTTGCTAAGTCGAGTCTTTTTATTAGTGTATACAGTTTTTTGGACGATTGAGATTCATGGTACTTTTTATTTTCTGTAGAAATGGGGAAGAAAGTCAAAATTATTACTAAAATATGTGATTAATACACTCCATGTTTGTTGATTCTTTCAATTCAGGTCATTAGTTAGTTTATATATTGATTATCAGAAACTCAAGTGTAGGGGTGCAATTATAAACCACAAATCATGTATTATTATGTTTTAGCAGATGGCATGGCAAAAGTGTACGAAACAAATAAAAGAAAAAAAAGAAAAAGAAAATTTGAAAAAAAATATAAAGAAAAGAAGAAGAAAAAATGTACGGGTTGCCATCTTGCTTATGTTTATGTTTATGTCAAGAAAGTGTCAGAAAAGAAAGAGAAAGAGTTTAATGTAGAGTTTTGTATATCTTAGTCCTAGTGTGGTCGAGTCTTGGCTTAGCAACGCCTTCGCATGTATTCTTGTATATTAATTAACTCACCACCACCCTAAATCCACACAAATATATTTCATCCATTTATGTTGCCACTTAACTTACACCTAAACATCACAATCCTTTAAAGACCTATTTGATAGTAATTCCTAGGTGCTTACGCCAGAGTGGTGGAGGTTTGATCTTTTACCAAGCTTATGGTAATTTATATGCTACAACGGGTAATGAGTGTTAATTTTTCGTTTCTCATGTTGTTATAATTCATTATACACCCAAGAAAAAGAGAGAATCCAAACACTTATGTGAGGTGCTAGTATATAATTTCCATTCTTTTAATTACGAGGTCTAATTAGTTGTGTCATAAACTATCTTTAAAAAGTAAGTTAAATGCCCCCGATATTGCTATTGTCTAGGTAGAAAAGCCCTTTTGTTTGAGGAAAAGCATATCCCAAGTGTATGGGTATTTGATGAGGTGTCATTTTATACACTTTTTCAGAGTCATTTAACCTCCTAAATCATGCAAATATGCTCAAAATACATGCTTAGTTGTTCTTTTTTGTGTTTTTAGAAATTGGATGGCTTTTAGATGAAATACACGTAACTTGGGCTTATTTGGGGAAGAAACGGACGAGATTACAACTCTACATCAAAGTCGAAGAAGAAAAGGGCACAGAGACCCCTGGAGACGTCGTAACAATTACTTTTGACGGCGTCAAAACATCAAAGAGACGACGTTAAGAAATTTGAGAAGGCGTCAGGACTTAACCGACATACTAAAGCACTAGAAGATTCGGCGAAGCGACGGCGTCAAGATTACAAAGCGATGCCGCCGCGATCATTTTCCCATATATACAAACTCAGAATTAGGGTTTTAAGGGTGGAACTCGAGAGTCATTATTAGGGTACGAATATTATCAGTAGTTAGGCTATTTTTAGGGTTTAAAAACCCTCTTGTATCATCCTATAACTCTATGTTTTAATCAAATGAAGTCCTTTATCCTTTAATCTTTAAATGTGTTTATGTGTTGTTTGATTAATTATTGTTTTTTGCTTCCTTTATACATGCTAGGCTAGATCTTATAGTGTTTGCTTATGATTTCATGAAACTTAGTTTGTAGATCCTTTTAATATTGCTTCTTGTTTATGGATGTGCACGTTAGGCTCTAAAAAACTAGCTTATTAATTGATTGCGAAGACATCTAAGGAAACGTGATTGTGTAGAAAGGATACCATCGGTAACAGTCTTTATACTACCTTACCCATCTATGGTTGATCACTTTTCAAGTGTTTTAATGCATGTAATGTACTCTTAGGGGCCTTGTAATAGTCTCTATACTACCTTACTTGTGCGTTACCTTAACGGAATATTACATAGACGGCGGGTTGGTTCGTGTAATTCGTTCATGACTTAAGAAATACTTACACATCACATCATAAGCGTTACAAAGCAATAGAATTAAAAGAAGCAAACTAAGGAGTAATGCATGATTAAGTAAACACGTTTGTTTAACCTATATGAATTTCCACAGTAGTTTAAATTTAATTTCAGTTATTAGTTTAATTAGCTTAAAACCAAACCCCCTTCAAACCAGATATTTTAATTGCTTTCTCAAAAATATAAAAATACAAAAATAATCTTCTTTCAACCCTTAGACCTGAGTTATGTTTATTCAAACCTTCCCAACCTATTCCCCTAAAGAACGATAACAACCCCCGAGTCTCACCTATACTACACTACAATAGTTAGGTACTCTGCCTAGGGAGTTGTAAAACCCGGTGTGTTACAATGACCGTATCAGTAAGAATTTCTAGATTATTTTAATATAAGCATTAACTTGATAATTTGAATTTGCTTATCTTGAATTTTTATGACGTTATCACTCACTTGAATTTGTAGGTGTGGGAGGCCGAAAAGCCACCAGGACAGGCAGGGGACACGATAGAGATGGAAGAAGCAAGGGGGCCCGTAAAGAAACCAGGAACCTCGGGCTCAAGAAAGCCATGGATGAATATGGCCCGCTGAAGATCCAGTTTGAGTTTAACGATTAAGAAACGGTGATTCATCTCAATGAAAATTATGCGTGGTGGAGTAACCTTGTCAACGAGCTCGTCAGGAAGTTCTCAATGTACTACCCTTCCTGGTACAAAATCGAGGAGGAGAAGAGGGCGCACATCATGGGACGGCTCATGGTCAGTTATTTCATTTTCCTTTTATATTATTTTATTATCGTGTTCATTTATTTAAATGTGTATATTTATCTAAATTTGTTTATTTATTTATATCTCTATATCTATTTTTGATATATCTGATTGTAGTAACACTTTGACTTGACGCCCCACATGAGTTCCAAGCTTTGGTCAAAAATCAAGCAGGGCATCGAGAAATATTTTGCCAAGGTTTACATCGACAACAAGTCCTACTTAAAGAAAACCTATTGGAGTGTTGGACCCGGCAAGACGCGTGATGTGGCAGACATCAGACGCCGACCTCCCCCGAATGTGGGGCATGCATAATAAGATAGGCAGATTGACTATAGGATTGACCCTAAGCACGCTGCCCGGGCCACTTAAAATGCTCAAAATCAGGCAAAGAGCAAGGTCTTCAGCCGGAAGGGATCTCGCTCATGGCTGTCCTCCAAGATCAGCAAGTAGTACACATTATAATTACTTTACATATATATAGTTCATTATATAGATGGTGTGTTGTGATTTGTCGTTTTTAATTTATTTCATCTTATATACGTGTGTATGTACGGATGAAGAGCTATGCGACCCGTGAGTACCCGTCCCTCATATCGACCTTCTTTGACACTCATACTTATGATGACGTATTTGTATAGGATGAGACCCGGGTTCAATATGTAAGTATTGTTTTTTTTTCAAAACATGCACTTTAATGATTTGTAATGTAGTAACCCAATTAATATATTAATTATCTTATTTTTTTGTCACTACATAGGAGGAGATGCTGAACCTGAGGGATTTAGGAGCCAGTACGCCTTCGGGTGTGCCCTACATTGAGGAAAAGATAATGGCCATTGTTAGAAAGGGCAAGCAGCGAGGGCACATTCCTGGGGTTGGTAAGGTTCTGGCCGGAAAAGGCAAGACCGCCATCTTTATCGATGATCCTCAAGGTACGTACACCAACGCCAAGATTGATGAGATTAAATAAGAGGCTAAGCGGATAAAGTAGGAGGTTGGGTTGTTAATAACGGTAGTCTTAAGTGACGATCGGATGTCCCAAATGCTTACGCAGCTTGAGTCGTAGAGATAGATCGGCGAGGGAAGCGGGAATGGGAGTGGTGGGGTGGGGATGATGAGCCGCGCGGGGATGAGGAAGCCAACAAGGATGATGATATTTAGGACATTTTATATATGGGTATGTATATCCTATTTTGATTCTTGAAGTATATTTTGGCGACCCATATATAGTTATCGTACATTTAGAACATGTTATCTAAACTTTTGTTGACTTGTATCTTGTGGATATTGCAAGTTTTTGTTGAGATTTTATAAACTAGTTAACCATTAACTACAAGTACGCAGTAGATGGATCTAGATTGATATTAAGAATTAACACACAAATAAAGTAAGAAACACTAACCGTTATGTTTAATGACAAAAGTAAATAAACGAGAATGTTGATCTTGAAACTTGAGTAATTAAATTACCACCTCTACGGTTGCTCACACAACACGTCAAACAAGCACGCTACCATGCTAGTAGTTACTTCACAATTACCAAAACAGCTTGTGTTTAATGCTTGTTCTAGACCCGATCCAAATCCTTAAATAGAGATACGTTTTAATCAAACTAAACAAAAATAAAATAAAACCACAAGTGACGACAACGGACTTAAACCCGGGTCTGTTGAAACAATAACAAGCAACAACACCACTGGACTAAATGTCCTTTATTGTTGTTAATTTAGAAATAATTAATTTTAACTCGAAAACCTTATAAAGGGTTTAGGCTCAATATTGTTTTAGTTTCTATGGTTTTTGGGAGAGTAAAGTACGAATGAAACAAAGAGTCAGTATTAGGATTTCTTGTATTGTATGGGACCACTAGAATGATAGGAAGGTGTGTTTATATATATATATATATAGTATCACAAACCCTAATCATTTAGCTTGTTCCTTACTCCAAGTTATTGTTATACAATCCCTTGATTTTCTAAACTGACACTAAACCCCCTCTTAGATCCTTCTTAAAACAGCCACTATAGGGAGAAGGATGGGAGTTTCATTTTCAGACTTTTAAGTCCCTCTTTTTATATTTAACATTTAATTAGTTAGTTTTATCACGTCTAACGGTTAAACCAACAAACGTTAAATTATTTTGTGAAGCATATTAAACCTTTAATAATACATACAACATGTATATATATTAAATGTTTAATAAACGTACTCTTCATGTCTTAACGTGTGTAGAGATTCCACTGGTGCCATTTGTGGTGTAGGTTCTTCACCAGACATCTTGTATTCTAGGTAGAGATCTGGATCTGAATGAGTTTTTCTTATTCAGAGTTTCTCTACAAGCTATGGTACCACTTGTGAGTCCCAATGAATAGATCTTCTTAGCTTGTTAAAGCTTAGTTAACTTGGATAAATCCAAACTAACTATGTGAGAAACTATGATTATGAATACGACAAGTTATGCGAAATCTAACTTGTAATACTAAAAAGAACAATGTAAACAAAACTTTGAATGTATATTTATTGCAAATATTCTGCCTAGGTTACAGAATAACTAACTATGAAAACTTATATTGATATCCTCTAACTATGCCGTAGGGTTTCTTTTATACACTAAGTAAAACCCTAATGGGCTTACAAAACGCGTTAAGTGATCATGCATATCTATTCCTAATATAACTCATGCATATCACTTTAGCAGTACTAACTATATAATACTAACAGTACAAACTAAACTGGCAGTACTAACAATGTACTGGCAGTACTAACTGCTATAACTAGCAGTACTAACATACTTAGTCATTTTTCTTGAATAATCTTGTGTGACAACCATGACTTGAGCAGGTTAGTCAAACCGTGAGTGTTGACTTATGTGACTATTGCAAAGTATGGTTTATGTGATTCTATGTGTTTATATGTGTTTTTATGTGTTTACGAGGTATTGGTAACCAATCTATTGAGTGAGATCATATCAATAAGATTAGGAATGATGAGAAAATTTGTGGAGTTCATTTCGTTCATTTTTAATGACAAGGAAATGATTTTTTTTATAATTGAGCGTTTGCGAGTTAATTATGTAAGTATATATACGTATACGTATTTCGTGTTAGTTATCTAAGATATGTTTAGCTTTTAGGTGTTAGATTAAGAAAATGTAAAATTTCTATTTTTGGAAAGTTAGGTTGGAAATGAAAAGTTATTATTGGAAAGATAGTAAACTGCGTTTATGCAAAAAGGTTTAGTCAAATAAGTAAATATTTTTACAAAAACTTAAGGTTTTAATTGTAAATATATAATTAATAAAAAAAATTAATAATAATATATATATATTTATTTATTCGGCCGAATAGGGTAAAAAGAAAAAAAAAGATATAATTAACTCCTAATCCTAATCTAAAACTAATTAGACTCAAACTAAAACACATCTAGGGAGGCCTATATATATAATTCATGAATCCCTTCCCTCCCCATACCCTAGTTCGACCGGCCATAAGGAGAAGGAAGAGAGAAGACGAATTTTTTTTGGGTTTACTAAGTACGATCGATCTTTTAATTATAGTTTTGTTTATAATTCTTGTAACTTAATTTAGGTGGTTAGGTTTCATGTTTAAAATTAAGTTTTATAAATTAGGGTTTGTAATATTCCAGAATGTGAATGATATATAATGTTAGTTTAATCATTTGGATTAATTAAATTTGCGATATGATAATGCGTAGGGGCTTAGGATCACTCGAATTAGATGTTTAATTCATGCAGAAAGTTGGCAGTTTTGTAACGAGCTTAAATCGGTTATAAAAGAGCAAATAAATAGTTTAAACCATACTGGGTAACCTCAGAGCAGTCTAATTTCTGAAAAAGTCAGCTCATAAGTTTTTATGGTCGGGAAGTGGGTCAAATGGTATTACAAATCAGTGTGTAAAACAGTGACGATATTTCTGTTTTGGTTTTATTTTTCTAAAATACTTAGACATGAGGTAGAGGTTCTACTGTCAGTGAAAAGTTAGTTCATATATTTTGTGTCATTCTCTGGAATTTTGTCTAAGGTTCATTGTGTGGTCTAAGTTGGGTAATTTATGCCATACTTTTAGAGGTCAGATTCTGGCGAATTTTTAAACACTTTGGATTTATGAAAATTTCTAAGAGGTATTTATAAAAGGGTAGTGACTTTGGGAGAGCTATGAGAGGTTCATAGGACATATATGTAGCATGGTGAATTTTGGTTTGAATTATGGGAGTGTTTAAGTAGTGCGTATAGGGCGCGCAAGTAAGAGTAGAATTCTGCTTAAAAACAGAAAGTTTAAGGAGTTAGCAGTTTAGTATAAAATGAATTGGTAAGAATGGGTAAAGGTTTTAAATAATTATAGGACTATGATAGATAGCCTAGGTATCCATCATAGTTGAGGTTACATCATATTGTGTTGAATGCCTAATTGATGGTAGCTAATAATGTGTTTAATTGTTTAGATTGTTCGTGAAATTTTGTAAAGTTTTGTTGGATCTTTGAGCTAACGCATATCTTATGCAGTGAGTTTCATAGTCCCACTTTTAAATGTTTTTACATTGGGATGGAAATGATGCAAAGATGTTTTGAATGTGTTAAATCGCTGCGATTATTTGGTTTTACTTGAGGCATGAACGTTTATGTGGTTATCATATGTAGTATGCTTAATGTTGTTATGATTTCTGTGTGGTTCCGGTTAGAGGGTAGTGCTTCTACCTATTCCAAATCTAATTGGAGGATTGAAATAAGATCCCATTTCTGTGTGGTTCCGGTTAGAGGGTAGTGCTTCTACCTATTCCAAATCTAATTGGAGGATTGAAATAAGATCCCATATCTGTGTGAGTCCGGTTGGAGGGTAGTGACCCTACTCATTCCAAATCTAACTGGAGGGTTGAAATAATACTCTATTATGTATGGTTCCGATCGGAGGGTAATGGATTACCCCATGTTTGTTATGTGGATCGTGGGCACGTTCCGTCCCGTTATGATTGATTGTGAATTGTTTGAGAGCTTATGTGATAACTAGCTTAAATTGTTCTGCCATGATATGTTATGATAGTCGTAGCAAAATTATTTTAATTAAAGGTTTATTTGGTGTCCTAAACCTATGACTCTCACCAACCATTGTGTTGACGTATTTTAGCATCATTTTCAGGTGAGCATCATGAGATTAGGCGAAGTGGCTAGAAAGAGACTGCTAGGGTTGCATGGGAGTTCGCTCCCTTATTTGTTATGTTTGCATGAACCTTTGTTGGATGTTTTGGTTTTAGTAGGATCGTGAATTTATTTTCCTTGTATTGGTGAGACTCCTTTCATTAATACAAGATGATGTTTTGTTTTGAATTATTGATATCGTCATGACACATTGTGTCCCATGACTCATTTATGCATTTTAGAGTTTCTCTATTTTCGACACCATTGTGTTGTGATGATATCCATGACGTTACGCCTCGTGTTTCCGCCTTGGCGGGGTGTGACAGATTGGTATCAGAGCTGATGGTTATAGAGAACTAGGTGGTTGAGCCTAGACTATAGCTTAAGGGTCCCTCATATAGATGCATTTAGGGCTTATGTGTAAGTATATACTAATTATGCTTATTTTCCCAAAGTTTCATAAAGTACCTTATACTATATACTATATATATATATAAGTTCAGTTTTCTTTGTTATTTCGAGATCTGTGTCCTGATATAGTCTATGTTGTGTGATCTATTATAGTATGTCTCCTCCTATCCGTAGAAAATATCATGCTTCAGTGGCTTTTGCAACTGGGTGTAGGAGGATTAACAAAAGCAGACGGTGTAACCGCAAGATTCGAGTTCCCATTGCTATGTGGCCTTGTAAAGTTAAAGAAAAGATGACGTTGAAGGAGGTTGACGGAAAAACAATCCAGGAGTTTAAAACGAAGATAATTGCCAAGGATGGCACTATCACCAGAGTTTCGGGAACATTTCAAGGGTACGAAACGTCAGAAGAACAGTCAGTGGAACGACCAAGGAAACGTGGTGTTCGTTATTTTATACATACCTTTTACCATGAAAAACGAACTCAAAAGACCAAAAACATAATAAAAATTGCAAATATATGTTGTTTTTGAGTTTGTGTATGTGCAGGTATGAATATTAAAGAAATGGACAAAAATAAAGAAAAAGCGGACAAAACCAAGCACTAGAATGAAATGAGCGCGAGAAAACGAGTCCAACGGTGCCTTCGGATCTTATTGGGCCAGCCCGTAACCCATTTTATGGGCCGGGCCAGCCCATGTTATCTAAAAGCCCAGTTATAAATTAAAGCACAACAATGAAAAGCTGATGAAGATGTGTGACGTCAATGTCACGTGTTCTAAATTAAATCAATTTAAGCTCGCATGGCCCTCCACTAAAGAGATTATTCATTCAATTCATTTGTTGCATTGAATCCAAGGGTTGAAAAATGACGTACGATGTAAGCGTTTATAAAAAGGCCACGTGGCGCGACTAGAACGGTGGATCAGGCTTCTTGTTTTTATTCGATCCGAGGACACTCGCTTCCATGCATATGATTGGATGAATTATGATACAAAAGGAAAGAGAGGCAGTTAGTTTTTTTTAGTTGTAGTAGTTTTAGTTTAGCTTCTCTAAAAATTGTAGCTTATTTCTCAAATGTTTTTAGCTTATTAGTTATCTTCTTTTCAGCTTATTTTTAATTTATCTAGCTTATTGTAAAAGACTCTCTTGCTTATTAATGAAAATGGTTTGAAAGTGTTGGATCTCATTTTAGTTTAATGTTTTTTTTGCTTACATCTTTTATTTCTTTTCAAAACTTCTTATAGCTTATTTTGATCTTGATTAAGACATTCCAATCTTGCAATCCCAAGGAGTACGATGGGAAAGGTGGTGCAATAGCGCTTACTCGTTGGATCGAGAAAATGGAAAATGTAATTGATAACAGTGGGTGTGCCGAGAACCAAAAAGTAAGATATGCTACTAGCTCACTAGTAAATAAGGCCTTGACTTGGTGGAACACCCAATGTCAAGCAAGAGGACGTGTGGCTGCAATGGCTATATCATGGAACGATTTTAAAGCATTAATGGTTGAAGAATTTTGCCCAAGTAATGAAATGGAAAAGTTGGAGAATAAGTTCTAAAATCACAAGATGGTGGGAGCTAATCATGCTGCTTACACAGATAGATTTCATGAGTTGGCCAAGTTGGTCCCACATTTAGTTACACCTGAGTCATCTCGTATTAAGAGGTACATTGCTGGACTGTATCCTAAGATTAGAGGAATGCTTCGGGCAACCCAACCAACTACCATTTAGACTGTAATATTGAGGGCTAGAATACTTACTGATGAAGCAGTCAGTTGTGGTACCTTGACAAAGGGTAGTGATAAGAGAAAGGGAGTGGAGGAGCCTAGTAAGACTGGAGGATTTTGGAAAGACAACAAGAAGGCAAAGACGGGAACTGGATTTGTGGCGACAGCCCCTACTAGAAATGAGACTATTGGATATTATCTAAGGTGTTCCAAGTGCTATACTAACCACCCAGAAAATAGAATGTGCAGATTATGCTTTTAACTGTCAGAAATCGGATCATTTCGCTAAGGATTGTCGGGCTCCAAATAGACAAGCGGCTCCAGTGAATGTTGTAAGAATGAATAACAATCCGAGAGTGTGCCATGAGTGGTAGTCCAGATCATTTCCGTAATACCTGTCCTAAGTTAAATCAAGCGCCTAGACAAACTGGAATTCAATTGGCTATAGAGGACAGTCGAAACAATATGAGCAATGGAAACCAAATTAGAGGAAGAGCTTACAACGTGAATGTAAATGCAATGGAGGTGGTCCAGGATCCTAACATTGTAACGGGTACGTTCTCTCTGAATGATCATTTTGTACCATATTATTTTATTCTAGAGCCGATTTTAGTTTCGTATCTACTAAATTTGCGCCCTAACTTAATGTGAAACCTAGTATTGTGAATCCTGGTTATGTGATAGAAGTAGCTGATGGTAAGAAAGTGGAAGTAGATAGAGTTATCCGTGACTACAAACTAGAACTAGGAAGTTCTCTGTTTAGCATAAACTTAATACCTTTAGGTCATGGAAGTTTCGATGTGATTTTAGGAATGGACTGGTTGTCCCAGCATAAGGTTGTAATCGTATGTCATGATAAAGTAGTAGAAATACCAGTGGAGGATGGTAGGATCCTTAGGGTACATGGAGAACGAGCGGTAGGGATCACCAAAGCGTTGAAGAGTGCAAAGGAGGATGAACCAAAGTTGAACGACATATATGTGGTATGTGAATTTGAAGATGTGTTTCCAGAAGACTTGTCAGGATTGCCTCCGCAACGACAAGTGGAGTTTCGCATAGATCTAGTTCCTGGAGCGACGCCAATTGCGAAGTCTCCATATCGTTTAGCGCCTTCAGAGATGCAAGAATTGTCTGGGCAGCTGCAAGAGTTGCAAGACAAGGGTTTCATACGACCTAGTCATTCTCCATAGGGAGCGCCAGTATTATTTGTCAAGAAAAAGGATGGTTCGCTTCATATGTGTATCGATTATAGAGAACTAAACAAGTTGACGGTTAAGAATCGATATCCTCTTCCAAGGATTGATGATTTGTTTGACCAACTACAAGGATCGCGATTTTTCTCCAAGATAGACCTTCGGTCAGGTTATCATCAATTACGCGTGCATGAAGATGACATACCTAAGACGGCGTTTCGAACACGATACGGACATTTTGAGTTTACGGTTATGCCTTTTGGGCTAACCAATGCACCTGCAGTTTTCATGGATCTGATGAACAGGGTTTGTAAACCGTACTTAGATAAGTTTGTTATTGTGTTCATCGATGACATCTTAATCTACTCAAAGACGAAGTAAGACCATGAAGTTCATTTGGGTTTGGTATTAGAATTGTTAAGGAAGGAGAAGTTGTATGCCAAGTTCTCCAAGTGTGAATTTTGGTTACAAGAGGTGCACTTTCTTGGTCATGTTGTTAACCAGAATGGTATACATGTAGACCCAAGCAAAATAGAAGCAGTAAAGAATTGGAAGACCCCTACGACGCCTTCTGAGATTCGATCATTTTTGGGATTAGCCGGTTATTATCGACGGTTTATCGCAAATTTTTCCAAAATTGCTAAACCTCTTACCTCGTTAACTCAGAAGAATCAGAAGTATGTGTGGGGTGTGGAGCAAGAAGAAGCTTTTCAAACTTTAAAGAATAACTTGTGTGATGCACCAATATTGACGCTACCTGATGGAGTGGAAGATTTCGTGGTTTATTGTGATGCATCAAACCAAGGATTGGGTTGTGTACTCATGCAAAGAGGCAAAGTTATTGCCTATGCATCGAGGCAACTGAAAACCCATGAGAAGAATTATACGACGCATGACTTGGAACTGGGAGCTGTTGTGTTTGCTCTTAAGACTTGGAGACATTATCTGTATGGTACTAAGAGTGTTATCTATACCGATCACAAAAGTCTTCAACACATTTTTGATCAGAAGGAGCTGAATATGCGGCAAAGGAGATGGATTGAGTTGTTTAGTGATTACGAGTGCGAGATTCGTTACCATCCTGGTAAGGCGAATGTTGTGGCTGATGCACTTAGTAGGAAGGAGCGGTTGAAACCTAGGCGTGTAAGGGCCCTGGCAATGACTGTTCAAATTAGAATGAGGGGAGGATAAGTAGCCCAAAGTGAGGCGCTTAGGCAAGAGAATATACTTATGGAGAATCTGCATGGTTTAGATCAGCAGATGGAAAAGAAGGAGGGTGAGAGTTTGTATTTTATGGACCGTATATGGGTTCCATTGATAGGAGACGTGAGAACGATAATCATGGACGAAGCTCACAAGTCTAAGTATTCTGTGCATCCGGGAGCTGATAAGATGTACTATGACCTTCGAGATAGGTATTGGTGGCCGGGAATGAAGAGAGATATTGCTACTTATGTTAGTAAGTGTTTGACATGTTCAAAGGTAAAGGCTGAGCATCAAAGGCCTTCGGGTTTACTGCAACAACCTGAGATACCTGAATGGAAGTGGGATAAGATCACTATGGATTTTATCACTAAGTTACCTAGGTCAAAAAGTGGGAATGACACGATTTGGGTTATAGTCGATAGACTGACTAAGTCAGCTCATTTCCTAGCTATAAGAGAAGACTATAGTACTGAGAAATTGGCAAAGATCTATGTCGATGAAATAGTCGCGAGACATGGAGTTCCTGTGTCGATTATTTCGGATAGAGATGGACGATTTACGTCACGTTGCTGGCAGACTGTGCAAAAAGCATTAGGAACGAGGGTGGATATGAGTACGGCTTATCATCCCCAAACGGATGGACAAAGTGAGCGTACGATTCAGACCTTAGAGGATATGTTGAGGGCGTGTGTAATTGATTTTGGTGGTAGCTGGGATGTGCATCTACCATTGGCTGAGTTTTCTTACAATAATAGCTATCATTCGAGTATAAGATGTGCTCCGTTTGAAGCCTTGTACGGAAGGAAGTGTAGGTCGCCTGTCTTATGGGCCGAGATTGGGGAAAGTAGTTTGATTGGACCTGAGTTGGTTCAAGAAACGACTGATAAAGTTGCGTTGATAAAGGAGAAGCTCAAAGCGGCGAGGGATCGTCAAAAGAGCTATGCTGACAATAGACGCAAACCATTGGAATTCGAAGTAGGAGATCGAGTGATGTTGAAAGTATCACCTTGGAAAGGTGTAATACGTTTTGGGAAGAAGGGAAAGTTAGCACCAAGATACGTAGGACCATTTGAGATTCTTGAAAGGATCGGTCTGGTGGCTTATCGATTGAGATTGCCGGAGGAATTAAATGGGGTACATGATACGTTTCATGTGTCAAATTTGAAGAAATGTTTGGCAGATGCTAGTTTGCATGTGCCATTAGATGAGATAAAGGTTGACAAAACTCTTCGTTTTGTTGAGGAGCCTGTAGAGATTTTGAATCGTGAAGTTAAGAGTTTAAAGCGTAGTAAGATAGCGTTAGTAAAGGTTCGTTGGAATTCCAAGCGTGGCCCTGAGTTTACTTGGGAACGCGAGGATTATATGAAGTCTAAGTATCCTCAGTTGTTTGTTGATCGTGCTGATTCATTGGCTAGTTAAATCTCGGGACGAGATTTCCTCTAAGGAGGGGATAATGTGACAACCATGACTTGAGCAGGTTAGTCAAACCGTTAGTGTTGACTTATGTGTCTGTTGCAAAGTATGGTTTATGTGATTCTATGTGTTTATATGTGTTTTTATGTGTTTATGAGGTATTGGTAATCAATCTATTGAGTGTGATCATCTCAATGAGATTAGAATGATGGGAAATTTGTTGAGTTCATTTCGTTCATTTTTAATGACAAAGAAATGATTGTTGATAATTGAGCGTTTGCAAATTAATTGTGTAAGTAAATATATACGTATACGTATTTTGTGTTAGTTATCTAAGATAGGTTTAGCGTTTAAGTGTTAGATTAAGAAAATGTAAAATTTCTATTTTTAGAAAGTTAGGTTGGAAATGAATAGTTATTTTTAGAAAGGTAGTAAACTGCGTTTATGCAAAAAGGTATAGTCAAATTAATTAAGATTTTTATAAAAATTAAAGGAAATATAAATAAATATATAATTAATAAAATAATAAAAAAAATAAAAAAAAAGAGATAAAGGGGTATTCGGCCGAGTAAAGGAAAAAAAAGAAAAAAATATAGTTAAATACTAATCCTAATCTAATAGATAATTAGAGTTAGTTTAGGATTCTACCTAGATGCTTATAAATACAAGATTAGAATCCCTAACCCTCCCCATACCACAAGTCGACCGGCCATAAGAAGGAGAAAAGAGAAGACGAAATTTTTAGGGTTTCGCATTAAGGTACGATCCAATCTTTTAATTCTAGTTCGTTTATTTTACTAGTAACTTAGTTATGATGGATTAAGGTTTAAATTTAGTTTTATAAATTAAGGTATTTAATTTCCAGAAAGTTTATGATATTATGATGTTAGCTTAATCATTAGATTAATTAGATTAGCGATATGATCATGCGTTAGGGCTTAGATCACTCGAACTAGTTATAAAGTTTCACTGCATAATTTTAGTCAGACTTGTAGAGGCCATAAATCGGTCTAAAAGATCAAATAAATAATTACAACATACTGTGAATAACTCAGAGAGTTTACTTTCGAAAAAAGTCAGCCTCATAAGTTTTTATGGTCGGGAAGTGGGTCAAATGGTCATTACAAAATCAGTGTGTAAAACAGTGACGAATTTCAGTTTTGGTTTTGATTTTTCTAAAAATACTTAGACACTGAGTTAGAGGCTCTAAGTCACGTGGAAGTTAGTTCATATATTGTGTGTGACCTCTGAATTTTGGCTAAGGTCATAGTGGGGTCTAAGTTGGGTAATTAATTCCATACTTTTAGAAGGTCATATTCTGGACGAATTTTAAACACTTTGGATTAATGAA
This sequence comes from Tanacetum coccineum, assembly GCA_026074375.1. Classification (NCBI taxonomy): domain Eukaryota; kingdom Viridiplantae; phylum Streptophyta; class Magnoliopsida; order Asterales; family Asteraceae; genus Tanacetum; species Tanacetum coccineum. The sequence continues at coordinate 22,382 of BQNB010087506.1, forward strand.
TTTCTAAGGGGTATTTATAAAAGGGTAGTGACTTTGGGAGAGATATGAGAGGTTCATAGGACATATATGTTGTAGCTTGATGAATTTGTTTGAATTATAGGATGTGTTTACAGTGTGTATGCAGGTTTAAGGGCGCGCAAGTAGAGTAAAAATTTGCTTTAAACCAGAAAGTTTTAAGGAGTAGCATTTAAGTATAAATTGAAACTTGTAAATGAGTAAAGGCTATAACTAGATTTAGGACTATGATTAGATAATAGACCTAGGTATCATCATAGTTGAGGTTACAACTATATTGGGTTTGAATTCCTAATTGATGGTAGCTAATAAGGTTTTAATTGTATAGATTGTTCATGAGATTTTGGAAGTTCTTGATTGGATCCTTTTGGAAGCTTAAGTTCATGTGAGTTTCATAGCCCATTTTTCTTATGTTTTATTGGGGGTGAAAATGATGTATATGTGTTAACTATTTTCGTTGCTGTGATTATTTGCTACGTTTGTTATTGTTTATCGTGATAGTTTGGTGGGAAGTGGTCTTTACTATCAAATAAATCTAACTGAAGGGTTGAATTAATACCTACTGATTATGTGAATGGCTCCCATGGCTTAGTGAATCATTGGAGTCGTTTGTGATGTGATTAGTTTGGTTGGAGTGGTCTTTACTACTCAATCAAATCCAACTGAAGGGCTTGAAATTATATCTCAATGATGTGTTTGGTCCAAGCCTAAGTATAAAGTTCCAGCTGGTAGACTTTTTGGTGGTAAGATGAAAAAAAAACTATGGTTGGGGTATCGTTGAACTGTTCCTCCTAGTTGTTGTGAAATGGATCGGGGGTAACGTTCCTACCTAGTTGTTGAAATGGATCGGGGGTAACGTTCCTACCTAGTTGTTGAAATGGATCGGGGGTAATGTTCCTACCTAGTTGTTGAAATGGATCGGGGGTAACGTTCCTACCCAGTTGTTATAATGGATCGGGGGTAACGTTCCTACCTAGTATGTGGATTGCATCGTTTGCATATAGTTATAAATTGCATAGTTTGTCTAATATGTTTTGATAATGCAGTAATTGGTTTTGAAAGGTTTATAACGTTATTTGTTAGTGAGTCTTAAAAATATGGACTCTACGCAACCTTTGTGGTTGACGTTTTTAGCATCACTTTTCGGTTGAGCTATGATGGAAAATAAGATTGAAAGAAGTGGTAGTAAGAGCCATAGGATGTCTGAAATTTTCTATTTCTTGTCTTGAATTTCTTGAATGATTGGTAATTTGGATCATTGTTGCATGTTTGTATTGGCGAGATCTTTCGTTTCATCGATAAAGACGCTTTTGGACTGTTTTAGTTAAGTTTTTGGGTATTGTTATGACACTATGTGTCTTTGCTTTACTTTAGCTTTCATTTTAGTATTCTCTATAGAGACACCGTCCATGTGTTGTGATGATATCCATTCTTGTTTACGCCTCGCGTTTCCGCCTTGGCGGGGTGTGACAAGATTGGTATCAGAGCTGATGGTTATAGAGAACTAGGTGGTTGAGCCTAGACTATAGCTTAAGGGTCCCTAATATAGATGCATTTAGGGCTGATGTGTAAGTTTATACTAATTATGCTTTATTTTTCCCAATGTTTTATAAAAGTTACTTATAATATTACTTATATTTACTATATATATATATATATATATATATATATATATATATATATATATATATATATATATATATATATAAGTTTAGTTTTCCTTGTTATTTCTAGATCTGTGTCCTGATATAGTCTATGTTATGTGATCTATTGTAGTATGTCTCCTCCTATCCATAGAAAATATCGTGCTTCAGTGGCTTTTGCGACTGGGTGTAGGAGGATTAACAAAATCAGACGGGGTAACGCAGATTCGAGTTTCCCAATGCTATGTGGCACTTGTAAAGTTTGAAGAAAAAGATGACGTTGTGAAAGAGGTGATGGAAAAATTATCCAAGGAGTTTGAACAAAGATAATTGCAAGGATGACCACTATCACCAGAGTTGCCAGGGAAACATTTCAGGGGTACGTAACAATGTCGAAGAAGAGTTAGTGGAACGGCCAAGGAAACGCGTGACCTGTTACGAATTTCGTGAATACATCACAACTTTAGTAAATGAGTACCAGGATGAGTTTGCAACACATGGCTACCCCAGTCAAGTGGTAACCTGAATGGATGGTTAGTAGAGGACGAGGATGAAGTTGAAAGGAATGAAGTGGATGCAGACCTTGAGTCTACTGCAAGTAGCAAGCCTGTATGGGAGAAGACCACTAAAGATGATCGTGACTGTGCGTCTTATCACTGTCCATGGTGTTCTAAGTAGTTGTTATGTTTTAGCTTGTTTTGTTTTCTTTCGGCGTTTGGAGCCATGTTAGGGATGTTATTTTCGATGTTGGATTTTAAGTATTAATGATAAAAGTGATTATTAGGATTATTCTTTGTGTTATGTGTTGGGTTTATTTGTTTCAAGGTGCTATGTGGTGTATTTAATTGTATGAAGTGTCTTCATAGGAGGGAGTATAACTGTGAAAGGGGGCATTTATAATTATGGTGGCCAACATAATTATACATGCGGCACGACACAGGTAGACTTGCAAGTATGATTACATGGATTATTGTGATGTGTAGTATGTATGCATGTGATTATTGATTGTATGATGAGATTCTGATCTGTATTATATCGTCTAATGAATATAATTTTTATATCTTATAGAAAATGGCTCCAAACCGAAGAAGTGGTCCTAGCAGTAGCAACAACAACAAGAATCCTGACGTTGCTACTGTCATCGCACAGCAACTACAAGCCATCATCACTCAAGTAGCTAACACTGCAAACAATGCTAATAATGGTAATAACGGTGGTGGAAATGGAAATGATGGGAACAATGGATGCTCTTTTAAGACATTCCAATCCTGCAATCCCAAGGAGTACGATGGGAAAGGTGGTGCAATAGCGCTTACTCGTTGGATCGAGAAAATGGAAAATGTAATTGATAACAGTGGGTGTGCCGAGAACCAAAAAGTGAGATATGCTACCAGCTCACTAGTAAATAAGGCCTTGACTTGGTGGAACACCCAATGTCAAGCAAGAGGACGTGTGGCTGCAATGGCTATATCATGGAACGATTTTAAAGCATTAATGGTTGAAGAATTTGCCCAAGTAATGAAATGGAAAAGTTGGAGAATGAGTTCTGGAATCACAAGATGGAGATTTCATGAGTTGGTCAAGTTGGTCCCACATTTAGTTACACCTGAGTCATCTCATATTAAGAGGTACATTGCTGGACTGGCTCCTGAGATTAGAGGAATGCTTCGGGCAACCCAACCAACTACCATTCAGACTGCAATATTGAGGGCTGGAATTCTTACTGACGAAGCAGTCAGTTGTGGTACATTGACAAAGGGTAGTGATAAGAGAAAGGGAGTGTACTTTGATCAAAAGGTAGTGATTTCGAGAACGGGAGTGGATGAGCTAGTAAGACTGGAGGATTTTGGTGAGAAAGACAACAAGAAAGGCAAAGCGAGAACTGGTTCGGTGGCAAACAACTCCTGCTAGAATTAAGACGGTGAACTCAAATCCTTAAGTGTAATCAGAGTGCTTTACTCATCACCCTCAGTAAATGATTTCTGTAGAGATTGCCTGCGTCAATGGTCAGAAACCAAGTCATTTTGTTCAGGGTTGTCAGGCTCCAAATAGACAAGCGGCTCCAGTGAATGCTGTAAGAATGAATAACAATCCGAGAGTGTGCCATGAGTGTGGTAGCCCAGATCATTTTTGTAATACCTGTCCCAAGTTAAATCAAGCGCCTGGATAAACTAGAAATCAATTGGCTATAGAGGGCAGTCGAAGCAATAGGAGCAATGGAAACCAAATTAGAGGAAGAGCTTACAACGTGAATGTGAATGCAATGGAGGCGGTCCAGGATCCTAACGTTGTAACGGGTACGTTCTCTCTGAATGATCACTTTGTTACCGTATTATTTGATTCTGGAGCCGATTTTAGTTTCGTATCTACTAAATTTGCGCCCTTACTTAATGTGAAACCTAGTATTGTGAATCCTGGTTATGTGATAGAAGTAGCTGATGGTAAGAAAGTGGAAGTAGATAGAGTTATCCGTGATTGCAAACTAGAACTAGGAAGTTCTCTGTTTAGCATAAACTTAATACCTTTAGGTCATGGAAGTTTCGATGTGATTATAGGAATGGACTGGTTGTCCCAGCATAAGGCTGTAATCGTATGTCATGATAAAGTAGTAGAAATACCAGTGGAGGATGGTAGGATCCTTAGGGTACATGGAGAACGGGCGGTAGGAATCACCAAAGCGTTGAAGAGTGCAAAGGAGGATGAACCAAAGTTGAACGACATATCTGTAGTACGTGATTTTGAGGATGTGTTTCCAGAAGACTTGTCAGGATTGCCTCCGCAACGAAAAGTGAAGTTTCGCATAGATCTAGTTTTTGGAGCGACGCCAATTGCGAAGTCTCCATATCGTTTAGCACCTTCAGAGATGCAAGAATTGTCTGGGCAGCTGCAAGAGTTGCAAGACAAGGGTTTTATACGACGTAGTCATTCTCCATGGGGAGCGCCAGTATTATTTGTCAAGAAGAAGGATGGTTCGCTTCGTATGTGTATCAAGTATAGAGAGCTAAACAAGTTGACGGTTAAGAATCGATATCCTCTTCCAAGGATTGATGATTTGTTTGACCAACTACAAGGATCGTGATTTTTCTCCAAGATAGACCTTCGGTCAGGTTATCATCAACTACGCGTGCATGAAGATGACATACCTAAGACGGCATTTCGAACACGATACGGACATTTTGAGTTTACGGTTATGCCTTTTGGGCTAACCAATGCGCCTGCAGTTTTTATGGATCTGATGAACAGGGTTTGTAAACCGTACTTAGATAAGTTCGTTATTATATTCATCGATGACATCTTAATCTACTGACCATGAAGTTCATTTGGGTTTGGTGTTGGAATTGTTAAGGAAGGAGAAGTTGTATGCCAAGTTCTCCAAGTGTGATCTTTGGTTGTAAGAGGTGCACTTTCTTGGTCATGTGGTGAACCAGAATGGTATACATGTAGACCCAAGCAAAATAGAAGCGGTAAAGAATTGGAAGACCCCTACGACGCCTTCCGAGATTTGATCATTTTTGGGATTAGCCGGTTATTATCGACGGTTTATTGCAAATTTTTCTAAAATTTCTAAACCTATTACCTCGTTAACTCAAAAGAATCGGAAGTATGTGTGGGGAATGGAGCAAGAAGAAGCTTTTCAAACTTTAAAGAACAACTTGTGTGATGCACCAATATTGACGCTACCTGATAGAGTGGAAGATTCCGTGGTTTATTGATAGCAGTTTTAATACACTATAAAATATATATACTAATATAACCTTAAGAGCAATTAAGAAAATTCCCTAAGAAAATTTCACTCTCAAAAATATATATAATATAATATATAATACGTATATTTAACCGGAAAGAATGATCACCCGGGTCGTTTC
>BQNB010087507.1:0-27905 GCA_026074375.1 Tanacetum coccineum
TAAGATACAAGTTGCTAGACACTTTTTTCCCGACCGTTACCATGATTAAGACACAACTATTTACAATGTCTTGATCATCGATAAAAAACAACAACCTAAGTTGGCGTTCCCCATAACGGTCAACTTCCCAATCATCCCAAAACTTTACATACTCTACAAGGCAAGTGGCGATATCTTCCACTTTGTACAATACTCTACATCATTGATTTTTTTAGACGTATCAACGAATAATCGATCCTTCGTGTAATTCCTACGGTAGTTGCGAAATGATTATCTTCAAACATTCTTTCTCTTTTTGTATTTTACAATTTTTTTTGATTTTTTTTGCTAACTAAACTTCAAATCTCGATGTAGTTTCACCATCTTCACGATCATAATAATTCTGGATAATTCCTTCGATAGTTCTTCATCACTGTGGTCTCGAGTGATATACCAAGCCAAGTTCTAAAGTCTACAACATCACCGGCACACTCATACTTTATGGAATTTAGGTAAACATTTGGAAACGGATAGGCTAAATCCTCACAATATCTAACAAGGGTTATTGTGTGCGGGTTATGTAACAAGTAATTTCACAAAAGTATGCTTGAATTTTTTTTAAATTTGAGCATAATTTAAGCATTTTAGTGTGAAAATTAGGACAAGTAAACATTCTAATTCCACCCCCCACTTGAATTATACAACGTCCTTGTTGTATAGATAAAACATTAAAAATACAGGAATTAAAAAAATTAGAATGAGAAACTCCCTTGATATTTGCTCGGTAGATTCTCCAATTTACGTTAATGAGCAAGATTGTGTGTTGAACATCCACCTTGAAGTTTCAAGACTCCAACACTTCAAGATCTCCAGATTTGTAAATTCTCCACCAATATTTGTAGATATTTTTTACGAGGTCCTGTGTAAATTTTTAGAAAACAAATGCAATTCTATCTCCGTGTATTCGTTAGGCTAGACTCGAAATAAATACCTAAAACTGTACAGGAAGTCGATACGCCGTATCCATTCCCCAGGATACGCCGTATTGATACTTGTATACGCTGTATTCATTTAAAGAATACGTCGTATAGACTGTGCTGAAAATAAAGACTGGATAACATCCAGATAGTCGATACGCCGTATCCATGAGGTTTGGATACGCCGTATAGACAGTCTGGGAAGACAGACTCGATAAAAATTGAAAATACATTCCGGGTTGTCTCCCGGCAAGCACTTTTGTTTACAGAAAAGTCTTTAAGTTAGACTTGCCCCAATTTAATCCCATCCTTATAAAACAATTTGGGGTCGAACGGGATGCCAAATGGCACATACAAATTCTTGATTAGGAAAATGAATGACATCCCTTTGTTAAGATGATTCCAAGTCATGATATTAAAATTTAATCCCTTGATAAAAGTTTCAGTTTTGAAAAATTTATTAGATGTATCATGACTTGTTTCCAAAAGCTTATTTGACCCATGTGCATAGGCACCAACATCGGTATTTATTACATCAGGTAACGGTTTGACAGATAAATCCCCCGAAGAGTGTTCAATATCGACTTTATCATCATCATTGTCCTTATCCGATTTTGAATCATTGGGATAAATTACGTTAAAAGGAAATAGATCATTAAAGTTTAAAACGTTTTGTTCCTCTTCATCACATTCGAACAATGATGTTTCATCTTTCAAATTAAATTCATCGATATGTTGAGCGTTTAAAATCGGTTCAGTTAATAAATCTGATTTAGACGTTTGAGCATTATTGTAAACAATGGCTGGAAATTCATTCTCAAAATCTTTAAAGAAGTCTAAATCATCAAAACAACTGACCGTAGGCTCGAGTGATGGAAGCAAAGGCATATTGACTTTATCATTATCATTTTCCGAATCCGTTTTTAAATCATTGACATAAATTATTTTATAGGAAAATGAATTTTTTGTCAAAAATTACCGTGCAATCTTCATCGTCGGATTAGTCAAACGATATTCTAAAGTCGATTTCATCGTTGATAAGAGAACTTGTCATAGGCTTATACAAGAGTGCTTCAGATGTTAACGTGTCATTAAAGACTATAGTTGGGAATTCAGTTTCAACAGATCCGAGGTCGTGAACGTCTTCATTATCCCAAATCTTACCATACTTAGCAGTTTCTCAGTTATACACCTTACTACACCTATGAGCTTTTTCTTCCTCAAGCATGATATACTCCTCCATAGTAATGTTGGGGTCGTCCATTTGAACCTATAATAAATTTTCTAGGAAAGAAAACTGTCAAATAGATTAATACGCCGTATTTCGTAAACTGAATACGCCGTATTGATGATAGAGTCGAATACGCTGTATTGGTTTGAAAAACATTTATACGCCGTATCCAATAAATTGAATACGCCGTATTCAGTATTCGACTCATAAAGTTACAGCAAACTATAATAATGTACACAAACACACAATATGCAAAAAAATACAATGCAGAAAATTAAACATACAAAACAAACACACAAATATGCGAATTAATCTAAACTAAAACACTAACAAAAACAAGAACTAAACAACTTCACTCCCTTACAGCGGCGCCAAAAACTTGATGTGTCGTTGTGTAGGTGTTATTTATGTATCAAGTTTTACCATTTATTTTATGCCGGCTATACCTAAAAACAACACTCTAACGGGCAGTGTACCCGGTCAATTCTAGTTTCGTTGGTAAGTAGGGTGTCGCCCACTAAGAGCGAGAGCGTTAATTCCTAATTCTATCAGGATTTTTTATCATCTAAGTTAAACCTAAAACTAATGCAAAAAGGGGGTTTCAGTCTGAGAGACTGACACGGTTTTGTGTATCTAACCTAAGGTTTTGATGACAAGTAAAGCAATAAACACACACAAGAAGACAAGAAAACGATAGGGAAGCGGTTGAGAACTAATGTAAGGAAAATGTATCAACCATGAATAATCCGATAAAACGCAAGTTTATTTATTTAGTGCAATGTTTGTCTTATCTCGAAGGGCATATCATTCTTAGACTTAGGCGGGACTTCATCCTAAGACCTAAACATGCTAATTCTGTCATAATTAGATGCATCCGCATAAAGTAAGCATTTGTTGATTATAATCTATCTTAGGAGATTAATAATGGTGCTCTTACTAACTAAAACTAAACCCTAGCACATGAAACCTTTCTCACTACTGCTTAATGCCTCTTTAATATATCTAGTAGTCCACTGTCCGAAGGTCTTACCAATTGATAAAACAGTACCGTTGGTACCAAGTCACCCTTATGGCTCCAACTAAGCACACAATCAAAAGGTAGAATATAGGTCAATATTATGATCCTATGTTCTAGATAAAAAAATTTGCAATATGGCGAGCTATCCCGGACTCTTAAGCCTACCTCCCAAACAACACCGAGTCTTGCAGCAGCCAATTAAAATATTAGGACTAGACCTCAGTTGAATGATAGGACCATACTTAAGCACGTAAACGAATATAAAATTAATAAATAAAACAACATCAACGATACATTAAAGCCAATCAAGATAAACAAACCAAAATCATTAGATCTTCCATAAACATGGCTGTATACGCTGATGTCCATTGTAAAAATACACACGTTTGATATATAAACGATAAAAATACAAAGAACCTTAATCAAACCGCCGTATTCGGTTGCGCGAAGATTACAAGAGTTTTCCTATGATCTTGAGGCTCTTTTCTGACCTTCTAGGCTCATTTATTCGTCTCTTGGTCGACTTGGTGGTTTAGGGAATCACTTGCATGCCTAAAACTGAGTTTAGGGTCGTGTATATATAGTGGTCTGGAAGTCGGTTAGATACGACGTATTGATAAGCTTAATACGGCGTATTGGATGACTTGACGTGGGCACCAAGAATAAAATATTCCAGAATTTTCTTGAGCTGATAAGGATACGGTGTATCGGACCTCCTGGATACGGCGTATCGTACCTCCTCGATACGGCGTATCAAACTTATCGGGTATGGCGTATTGAGCTCCTCCGATACGGTGTATTGGGGTCCTTGGGTACGCATATTGGGCTACTCCGGTACGGTGTTTTGTACATCTTGGGTACGACGTATTGAGCTTCTTGGGTACGAAGTATTGGCTGAAAGTATGCTTTTCTTGATATTTGGCCAATGTATAATATACGACGTATATTCTAATGTGGATTCGGCGTATTCTTCAAAGTCGGGCATTGGTATTTTGATTCGTCAAAGTGTTGGATACGTCATATAGGTCTAGAATAATAAGACGTATTTTCTGTCAGATTAGTAGACTTTCTCAAACTCTTCATTTATGCTCCAAAATATAACACCTCGTGTTTTAGGGTCATTGTACATCGTCAATAAATCCACTATTTATTTTTAGTATTGTACGTGTTTTCTTTTAAATTGAAATCGTTAAGTTAAATCGCGTAAGCTAAAAAATTTCATTCAATGTAAACAGGCATAAACAATTAAATGTTTACATCAAGAAAGTGTTAGATAATTATTTGGAGGATAATTATTAACTTTGTACATTTTATTTTTATTGATTACGTAAAGTGTTTACATTTCGCGATAAAATACGTTTAGGCATACCCAGAACCACCAAAACTTTTCTACGGTTCAACAAATACCCACAATTACACCCAATACTAAAAAATTTCATAAATATCTAATATGTGCATGTGTATGGCCGGATATGGATGGAAACATAAGAGATAATATCTCAAAAATCTTGTAAAAGTCTTGTACATCAACAACTCATTAAAATAAAATGGCATGACTAGTGTTCTTCACTCTTTTCTTCCTTGAATTCCTCATCTTGTCCCTAGAGTTTCTACAGGTGATCTTGACTAGTCTTGGATGTATATAAGGCTTGCACTAGAAAGCTAAGCACATACACTTCATTTCTTTAAGTGAAAAACTTCACCATTCTCTTTTGCTCTCTCCAAAACCCATGGCCAACACCAAAACACCTAAATAATTCATACAATTTCATTTACAACATTTTCAAGTATTCCTACAACATATATAAGATATACCAAGAAGCTTTGAGGGTTTAGATTAGAGTTTAAAAGGGTTAAACAAGCAAGGCTCAAGATTAAGGTTTCCATTAAAATTATGGTTTTCAAGGTCTTGGAAGCTAGGGTTTGTTTGCTAAACAAGGGTTTAGATCATATTGTTCATCACCATTAATTATACTAAGGTTATCTAAAAACCTTAATCTGTTTACATTTATGGTTTTATGTGTATATGATGGTTATGTAGTTAATCACCATCTAGGAAACTTATTTACATGTAAAATGAAATTTTTACTTATGATCATGGTATGATATACTTTGTCATGTGCTATATTTTTGTTAAGAACATGTGAAAATGGAAGAATATACATTATATAAGTGCGGTTTATGTATAAAAGCTTATATAAACTAGTTACCTAAAAAGTGTAGTTATAAAAGTTCATGAATAAATAAGTATGTAGACTTATGGATCTTGTGATTATTGGATAATCTTTAGATAAATCATGGAATAAGGACCCTAAGTATGTAGGACATGTAATATTAAGTGTTGAAATGGACCTGTAACTAGTGTGCTAAACTAAAAAGGTACAAAATCAAGTTTTAATCATATTTATACAAAATGACCAAAACCTTCTGTTAGAATTCGAAATAAAACATAATTATTTTATATTTTTATAAAATACTACATCTCATTAGGATTCCAAAAAGGTAAGAAACTCGAAAAACCAATTTATAACGAAGACGATACGGTATTTACAAGTTACACGATAATAAGCGCGTTTATAAAAGAAATTTTATAAAAACATTTTAAGTTTCACTTCTGATATATACAAATGGTTATTTTTCTCAGATATTACATAATTTTAGGATTTCAAAACATTAAGAATCATAATTTTACGATCAATAACTAAGGAGTTATGAATTTTTTTGTGTTTACGATAATTAAAGTTTATAAAAATAATTATATAAACTATGAACAGTAAAAATCACTATTCATATCAGATACATTTTTGAAAAATACATTAGTTAGATAAAACTTTTAATTACGAAGGCGTGCTCGAAAGAATCACTAAAATCGAAGTTAAAAACTACGTACGTTTTACAAGTTTACAACGAACATTTTTATAAAAGTTATTTGAACAGTAAAAAGCACTATTCACCAGTAGGTTGAAAAATATAAAAATGTAATATTTTGATAACTCGTCTTGATACGAAAGCATGAACATAAGAAACGTAAGAAACAGACTTAAAACGAAAAAATTATGCCATTTTTACTAAAGTGATATTTATAAACGTTTTTACTTTATAAATATGATTTCACTAAGACAATTAGATGGTGATGTAGCTATATAGAATTATATATGGCATTTAGTTATCAAAGTGCTTTGTTGATCCCAATAGAATAGATCTTACTTAGCTTGTATAAGCCTAAGTTGTATTGAATAAATCCAAAAACAACTTTTGATAGACTTGATTGTGAATATCAAAGACTATGCAAAATCTAATCAATGATACTAAGAAGAATTTCAATTAAACATTATTAACAAAACAATTTATCAATCTTTTATCCTTAATATAATACGAACACTCTTAAGAGTGTTAGGGTTCACAAAACCTCGAAGCTACAAATAGATTGATAGAACAATAAAAAGATGATATCAATCTCTATGCCCTAGGGTCCTCCTTTATACACAAGGAGTCCTATGGGCTTACAATATTTTTCCTAATTTATCATGATCTTTAAACAAAATATTATTCGTATCTTTTACTAAGAATATCTAATACATATCACATAAGCAATCTTATCTTCAGTCAATCTTTTATCCTTTAGGAGTTGTAAACTCTGTCAGCAATTGGACTTTGTTAGCAGTTGTAACTGTGAACGCTTTAGCGCAGTAACTTATTACACAGCAGCATTAACTTGTACAGCTACTGAGTATAATTCTTAGTATATTTTACTGTTTATTCTTACCTGCAGTTACTAACTTTACTTAGTAGTTTATAACTTTACTCTAGCAGTTCTAACATATATTGCAGTTCTATGTTACACTAGCAAGTTACATAGTTTTTTACTAGGCAGTGTACTAACATCTTAGAGTATTTTTTCACATCTTTTTGCTAATAGTAGTAACACAAACCTTTCCTTCTTGTAGCAACATAACTCTTTGATATGAGCAGTAGTAATTCCAAACAGCCTTATGAAGCTTTTAATCCCAACACTTCCAGGATTCTTGAGCTGTTTTGTCATAATCTTAAGAAGCTGATAACACATTTCATTTCAATAGTCAGATTTCAGCTTCTTATTCAGCATATCAGTGATTGTTGCTGGAGTAAGAGGATATCTCTTCTCTACTAGCATATAGGACATGCATATCTTCAAACCTCACAAAGTGCTTCTCCACAGGGAATCATATAACCTCCAAAGCAGTACTTTCTTTCCTTGTAAATTCCTCCATATTAGATCTTCTATATGATGTTCAAACATAGTCTTGAGATCACCCCATAGCACTCTTTTATAGCCTTCTTCTGGCCTTGTATTCCCATGCTTTGCTTTAACCAACTTCCATAGATTTTCCAAGTCTTCTCTGTCAAACTCTTTGAGCAGTTGACTAAACAATAAGTATGTCTTGGCACTTCCATCAGCTCTCATTATTTCATAATAGCCTTGCCTTCCGTTTCTTGAATCTAGAAATTTACAATGGATGCAGGCTTGGTAGCTAGGGGTATAACATCAATTGCAACATCTTCTTCTGTAACCAACTCAAAGCATTGTTGAAAATCTTCTCTCTCTTTATCATCATCCACCTTTTGCTTCTTTGTAAGATCTTGTTCTAGCTTTTCTCCTGCTCTCTTAGAACTACTTTCTTCTGCCATCTATGCTTCAGCTTTCTTTGAGCTCTTTTTCACCAACTCAGTATCCTTATCAACAAACATGTTTACCCTTGTCATGGCTTTATCAAATAACTTCTGAATTTCTGAAAATGACTTGTTCTTTAATTGACATTTGTTGTAACCAGCATGTGTTCTGATAAGTTGACATTGTACTTTTCTTTTGTGCTTTAGTTGGTGGCTTGTTCCTCTTTTCTTAAGCTCTTAATGTTGCAAAGTGTTTCTTTCTATTTTCTAAGAGTTCTACAAACAATCTTGCCTTCTATTCATTTGTTAATTTTTTTGCTCTCTTGCTTGTAATCTTTCAGCCAATAACCTATCAGCCTCTATCATTGCTTGCACATTATCCCATGAAATGTTGGCTTCTTCAACTTTCTCAGCCTTCTCTCTTGCAAGTCTTGCTTGTTCTTCTTCTTCAGCTTGTAGCTTGAAAGCAAGTTCTTCATCAAGTTTGAGTAGCTCTTTCTTAGACATTTTCTTCACAGGTTCTTCTTCAACCATTTTGCCTTTACCTTTGTCCTTGACCTATGTTGGTTGTTGTGAAGAAACTATTGGTGTAGGAGCTTGCTCTTGTTCATGAAAAACAATCCCTTTTGCTTTGGGTATTGCTGAGGGTGTTGTTGTGGTTGTACTCTGCACTGGCTCTTGTACCACAACCTTAGGTTTTACACTTCTTAATTCAGCCCAAGCGATGAGCCAAAGTAACTCTTAGTAGTAATTATTTACTGCCAGCACTACTTCAGTAGTTACTAATACTTATTAACAACTTTTTCACTTTGCTCTGCAAAACACTTTCTTCTACCATTATAAAAACATCGGTATCAAACATTTGAGCATCATCATACCTCCCCTGAGTTTCATTAACCAAAGTAACCTCTACATCTTGGTCAATGTCATATATTTTCCTCCAAATTTGTTCTCAATAGCCTGCATTAGTATCTTAGCATCCTTGTATGAGTTGAACTTTAATTGATGCTCATTAGGTAAGGCCATCAACAGAGTGCTTCTAGCCTTCAACTCTGCCCTTCTTTGTGCCTTCTCTTTAACAATTTTAGGAGGGATAACAGTCTCCTCACCATCAACAGTTTTTGTTACTATGGGTGCATTACCATTTTCTACGATCTTCCATAGAGTGTACATCATTGCAAGTACGGTTAATGCTTCATCCTCATCTTCCAAAGATCACACTAACCAGGTTAGAGTATGGGTAGCTTGATGGTTTGAGTAGATTAGCGGTTTCACCCCTTTGCTTCTGAAAAGATTCTTGTGTGTTAGTAATTGTTCTCTTATATTCAAAGATTCTCACAAGCTTTTATAACACTTGTTGCCCTTAGCATAGATCTTACTTAGCTTGTATAAGCTTAGGTTGTATTTGAATAAATCCAAAACAACTATGATAGAAACTTTGATTGTGAATATTAAAGACTATGCGGAATCTAGTCAATGATACTAAGAAGAATTTCAATTAAACAGTAATAACAAAACAATTTACCAAACTTTCAGCCTCAATATAATATGAACACTCTTAATAGTGTTAGGGTTTACAAAACCTTGAAGCTACGAATAGATTGACAGAACAATAAAAAGATGTATCAATCTCTATGCCCTAGGACCTCTTTTTATACACCAAGGAGTCCTATCTGGCTTACAATATTTTGCTAAGTTATCATGATCTTCTGACAATTAACTTTCATATACATATTTTTTTCCAAAAAATATCTCATACATATCACATAAGCAATCTTTATCTTCAATCAATCTTTATCCATTAGCAGTTGTAACTCTGTTAGCAGTTGTAACTTTGTCAGCAGTTGTAACTTTGAACACTAGCAGCAGTAACTTATACACCAGCAACATTAACTATGTACAAGCAGTAGTAACTACTTAGAATATTTTCTTCATTCTCCACCAGCAGTACTAACTTTACTCTAGCAGTACTAACTTTACTCTAGTCAGAGTACTAACGTATACTAGCTGTTCCAAGTTTTCACTAGCCAGTACTAAGTTTATTAGTGGCAGTACGAAAACTATTAGCGTATTTTTCAAATCTTTTTATTACCAGTTGTAACACAAACCTTTCTTCTTGAGCAGCACTAACTTTGATAAGAGCAGCATTAATTCCAAACAGCCTTATGAAGCTTTTAATCCCAACATACTTAGTACTTATACGACCTATATTTAATTAGGTTGCATTCGGTCATTATTGTGACACATTTTTTGTTATACTTAGATTATTCATTCACTCAAGGTGAGTTCACAACCCCACGTTTTACATTTATAATTATTTACAAGTTTTGGGGTGAGAAACATATGCATGTTTTACAATTGGACGCAAGTGGACATTTCACATTACGATTACGTGTTTGCCTAAGTAGCGATAACCCTCTGAGCCCATTATCATGAACTGTCAATTACTTGTTATGAGCGTGAATGTTATAAATAGATCTATTTGGGATTGATATCCCCGTTCGGGTGAGTCATGCTCATTGTTCCGGTATTCCGAACAACGAACGTATACCATGTCGGACATATGATGTTGCGGGTTAGAACATCATCACGGGCAATGCTGGCAATTTATATTGTAATTCATACATGTCAAGCTTCAATGTCATGAGCTTAGGGAAACGTAATCACATTTTAAGATGTTTGCATCTGTTGTATTATCATGGGGAAATCTTTCAATCCTACATTATACATTTTACAAACCTATGAATTCACCAACATTTTTGTTGACGTTTTAAGCAATGTTTTCTTAAGAGATCAGTAAGGTACAAAACAAGGGATACATTGGTGGTCGTTATTTTGGAAGTCATGCATTGAAGATTTGGTTGCATTACATTTTGGGGATATATCTGTTATGGACTAAAATCTTTGTATTTTGAACAATGAACAAGTGAAGCTTCGGGCTTTTGTAACAAATACTTTGCTAAATCCAATGTATCGGTTTTGAATGACTTTTTGGTCGTTCTTTATATATCTTGTGTTATTGATCTATGAAGTACCACCCCTAGACCCATATTCCGCTGTGACCCAATTTGGGGGTGTTACAGATTGGTATAAAGAGCCAAGGTTATAGAGAACCAGGTCAACTATTTTTGCTGGACTATAACCGTTTTTAAACATTGCATTCATACAAAGGGATTTTCACGGGACATACATACACTAGTTGTTGCGTTAGTTGATTAGACTAGATGCATTCATGATTGATATACATGTTATTAAATACTATGTATATTACATTACTATAAGAGTCTTATATTAATACTTATATAAGCTACTTTTGATTTTCAAATATTGTCATGTCGGGTTCAGAGGATTCCACAGTCATCTATACAGCGGTATCCAGTCCTTTTGAGGGTTTGTTAGACATAGGATCTCTAGGAGTCGATGGACCACCCATGATGCCAGAGGTACCGTATGCATATGTGGTAGCCGCTTTTCAGGCTCCACCATCTCCTGATTATGTGCTTGGCCCTGAGGGCCAGAGCTAGCACCACTTTCACCAGAGTTTGTTCCTAAGCCGGTATACCCAGAGTTTATACCACTGGAGGATGATGTACTCCCAGCTGAGGAGCAGCCACTGCCTGCTGCTGTCTCACGTACTGCCGACTCACAAGGATACATTGCAGACTCCGATCTAGAGGAGGATGAGGAGGATCCTGAGGAGGACCCCATTAATTATCCTATCGACGGAGGAGACGATGACGATGATGAAGATGAGTCATCCGATGATGACGAGGATAATGATGCTGATGTTGAGGAGGACAAGGATGAGGAGGAGGAGGAGAACCTAACTCCGTCTGACTCTGTCCCACCATATGTACATCGTGTTACTGCTAGGATGTCTATCCGAGATTAGCTACCTATACCATTTGGGTCTGAGGCAGAGATTGCCAAACTTCTTGTTATACCATCACCTCCACCATCACCACTCTCCCCATGGTCATCACCACTACTTCAGATTCCCTCACCACCACTACCAGTATCACCACCACTGGCAGTATCACCACCTTTACCTGTATCACCTCCACTACTACCTGCTAGTCCTACTTATCCATTGGGATTCAGAGCTGCTATGATCCGGCAGAGGGCCGAGCCACCATTCACTTCTCATTCATTACCACTACCACCACCTATCATACTCTCACATACCAGGGCATCTGTGGCCATGATGAGAGTTGCTGCACCATCCACCTACATCTTAGCATCTTGATCAAAGACACCACCATCAGGGACACCACCACTTCTACCTATACCGTCACCTACACCATCACCACCTTTGCTCCTACCCTCTACTAACCATAGAGCGGACAAGCCCGAGGTTTGTTTACCACCTCGGAAGAGGTTGTGTATTGCTTAGGGTCTAAGATATGAGGTCGGAGAGAGCTCATCTGCACCTGGACCTACTGGAGGTTTTAGAGCAGACTATGAATTTGTTGCTACTTTGGATAATGAGATTAGGAGAGACCTTGAGAGAGATGTTGGTTATGGGATTACAAACACTTGGGATGAGATGCTTGTGGGCATGCCAGGGGCACCAACGACTGATGATACAGAGTTGGGTCAATGGTTGACAGACTTTATCACTACGGTTAGACAGGATACTGACAAGATTTATAGGAGACTGGATGATGCACAGGATGACAGGTCATTGATGAGGGGTCGGCTCAACATGCTGTTTAGAGATAGACGTGCTCATGCTCGCACTGCTTTACTCATGGAGAGAGAGGCTAGACTTTCTCGTGAGGCCCAGGGACGGTCGATGGATGCTAGTGACACCACCCGTTTTGAGGTGAGAGCACTGAGGACTACTGTATTGGTACAACAGACGGATATTGCAGCCTTGCGAACAGCAGACCGCGCTCGACAGGCACAGCTTGTGGAGCCACTAAGACTGATGAGTATACTACAGACACAGGTGACAGCACTGCAGGGACAGCAGGGACCCGCTAGCGGTCCAGCACAACCAGAGATACCCGAGGAGGCCGGTAGCAGTTCGTAGATTTGGTTATGTTGTAGCTATACTGTATTAGCCTACTAAGTATTACGGGTTAACTCCCGGCTAGTAAGGCTTTAGGTTATTTATATTTCCTTTTGTAACCTAATGTTAGTGATCATTTTGTAACCGAATCAGGTCATGTATGTTTCCAGATTATATATGGAAAGGATGTATTATGTCATGTCTGTAATCGAATTTATTATGAATGAATGTCGATTTAGTTACACCATTGTTAATTTCAATTCAGTTGTGCATTTCACTGTGTGATGTGATCTCACTTTATTTATTGTGTATATGTCATGTCATGGTTATGATTTTATGAAATCTAACGGGTATTATATTTTCTTATGATTAAAGAAAATGGCACCAAAAACAACCACAAGAGCCAACCCCGCCGATGCCACTGCCACTACTTCTGTGACTAATGCCCAACTTAAGGAAATGATCGACCAAGGTATTACTAATGCTTTGGTAGCACGTGATGTCGACAGAAACACGAATGGTGATGACAACCATTATTCGGGAACGGGTGTTAGAAGGACAGAACGAGTTGCTAGAGAATGCACTTACCCATACTTCATAAAGTGCCAACCACTAAATTTCAAAGGAACGGAAGGAGTTTTCGAATTGATTCAATGGTTTGAGAAAATGGAAACTGTGTTCAGTATAAGCAACTGGTCTGTGGAAAGCCAAATCAAGTTTTCTACTTGTACTTTTCTGGCAGGTGCGCTAATGTGGTGGAAGTCCTATGTTAGGACTGTTGGTCATGATGTTGCGTATGCAATGACTTGGACAGACCTGAAAAAGAAGATGAATGACAAGTACTACCCGAGGGGCAAGATTAAGAAGCTCGAGGCTGAGTTGTGGAATTTAAAGGTGAAAGGTATCGACGTGATAGGTTACAACCAACGTTTTCAGGAACTAGCATTGCTGTGTGTTAGAATGTTTCCTGAAGAATCGGACAAGATTAAGAGATATGTCGGTGGTTTGCCCGACATGATCCACGAAAGTGTACTAGCATCAAAGCCTAAGACAATGCAAGAGGCAATTGAAATAGCAACTGAACTGATGGATAAGCAAATCTGTACTTTTGCTGAACGTCAGACAAAGAACAAAAGAAAGCAAGATGATAACCAACAACAACAACAACAAAACAAGAGGCAGAACACTGGTCGGGCCTACACTGCAGGATCTGGTGAGAAGAAACATTATGGAGGATCTAAACCTCTATGTCCTAAATGCAACTATCACCACGACGGACAATGTGCTCCAAAATGCCACAAGTGCAACCGAGTTGGCCATCTGGCTCGTGACTATAGGAGTACTACAAATGCCAATGCTGCTAACAATCAGAGAGGCATTGGGACAGGTCAGAAACCTACTTGCTATGAATGTGGAGCCTAGGGACATTTCAAGAGGGATTGTCCAAAGCTGAAAAACAACAACCCTGGAAACCAAGGTGGAAATGGAAATGCTACAGCGAAAGTGTATACGGTAGGCCGTACAAGGATAAACCCAGACTCAAACGTCGTTACGGGTACGTTCCTTCTAAACAACCGCTATGCTTTTATCTTATTTGATACTAGTGTTGATAAAATCTTTGTGTCTACTGCATTTAGCTCTTAAATTTATATTACGCCATCTACCTTAGATCATTATTATGATGTTGAACTAGCTGACGGGAGAATAATTGGGTTAAACGCTATCATTCGGGGTTGTACATTAAATTTATTAAATCACCCATTCAACATAGACTTAATGCCCGTAGAACTTGGTAGTCTCGACCTCATAATCGGTATGGATTGGTTGGTAAAGTACCAAGCCTTCATCGTTTGTGCCGAGAAAATCATTCGTATTCCCTGAGGAAATGAAACGTTGATTATTCGTGGAGACGGAAGCAACCGGGGAAATAAGACTCGTTTGAACATCATCTCGTGCACTAAAACGCAGAAGTACATGCTAAAAGGATGTCCTATCTTTTTGGCACATGTTACTATAAAGGAGACTGAAGACAAGTCAGAGAAGAAGCCACTTAAGGACGTATCGATCGTTCAAAACTTTCTTGAAGTGTTTCCTGAAGACTTTCCGGGTCTCCCTCCGACTCGAAAAGTGGACTTCCAAATCGATTTGATACTTGGTGTTGCACCTGTAACACGGGCACCTTATCGGTTAGACCCGTCTGAAATGAAGGAATTATCGGACCAACTCTAAGAACTTTCTGAAAAGGGCTTCATAAGACCCAGTTCCTCACCTTGGGGAGCTCCGGTCTTGTTTGTCAAGAAGAAGGATGGATCGTTTAGAATGTGTATCGACTACCGAGAGCTGAACAAGCTAACGGTAAAGAATCGTTATCCACTCCTAAGGATCGATGATTTATTTGATCAACTACAAGGATCCAGTGTTTATTACAAGATATATATGCGATCAGGTTATCACCAGCTTTAAGTACGGGAAGAAGATATTCCGAAGACGACATTCAGAACTCAATAGGGTCATTATGAATTCCAAGTTATGCCATTTGGCTTGAAGAACGCACCAGCGGTATTTATGGATCTCATGAACCGCGTGTGCAAGCCATTTTTGGATAAATTTGTGATTGTCTTTATTGACGATATTCTTATCTACTCTAAGAACAAGAAGGAACACGAAGAACATCTTAAGGAAATTCTGGAATTGCTTAAGAAAGAGGAGTTGTACGCTAAATTCTCTAAATGTGAATTTTGGCTTCCCAAGGTATAATTTCTCGGCCACATGATTGATAGTCAAGGCATTCACGTGGATCCCGCCAAGATCGAATCCATAAAAGATTAGGCATCTCCTAAAATACCAACGGAGATTCGGCAATTTTTAGGTCTTGCTGGGTACTACCGAAGATTCATCAAAGGATTTTTGATGATCGCCAAGCCAATGACCAAGCTTACTCAGAAGAAGGTCAAGTTCGTTTAGGGCGACAAATAAGAAGCAGCGTTTCAACTGTTGAAGCAGAAGTTGTGTAGTGCACCAATTCTGGCTTTTCCTGAAGGAAGCAAAGATTTTATCGTATACTACGATGCTTAGATCAAAGGTTTAGGTGTTGTGTTGATGCAAAGAGAGAAAGTGATTGCTTATGCATCACGCCAATTGAAAATTCATGAAAAGAACTATACGACTTATGATTTGGAACTTGGTGCAGTAGTGTTTGCTTTAAAAATATGGAGACACTATCTGTATGGAACCAAGTGTACGGTGTTCACAGATCACAAGAGTTTACAACACATTCTTGATCAAAAGGATCTGAACATGAGACAACGTCGTTGGTTAGAGTTTCTCAGTGATTACGATTGTAAGATCCGTTATCACCCGGGAAAGGCAAATGTTGTTGCTGATGCTTTGAGCAAGAAAGGGCGAATAAAGCCATTAAGAGTTTGAGCCTTAGTCATGACTATTGGTTTGGACCTTCCTAAGAAAATCTTGAATGCTCAGACTGAAGCACAGAAACCAGAGAACATCAAGAACAAAGATATTGGAGGTATGTTGATTGAAAATTCTAAGGATCCAAAGAAACTTAGAACGGAAAAGTTGGAACCCCGTGCGGATGGAACTCTATGCTTAAATGGCAGGAGTTGGTTACCTTGTTATGGCGATTTGAGGACTGTGATCATGCACGAGTCCCATAAGTCAAAATACTTTATCTATCCGGGTTCTGACAAGATGTATCAAGACATGAAGAAGCTATATTGGTGGCCGAATATGAAGGCCGACATCACCATCTATGTTAGCAAATTTTTGACATGTGCTAAGGTTAAGGCTGAACACCAAAGGCCATTGGGTTTGTTGGTGCAACCCGAGATACCTCAATGGAAGTGGGAGAATATCACTATGGATTTTATCACGAAGCTTCCTAAGTCGTCATAAGGTTATGACACCGTTTGGGTGATTGTCGATCGACTCACTAAGTCTGCAATCTTTGTACCAATGAGGGAAACTGATCCCATGGAGAACTGGCAAGAATGTACCTAAAGAAGGTGGTTACGAGGCATGGAATACCTGTCTCAATCATTTGTGATCGCGACCTGAGGTTTGCATCAAATTTCTAGAGGTCACTTCAGAAGGCTTTGGGTACGAATTTGGATATAAGTACTGCATATCATCCGCAAACTGAAGGGCAAAGCGAGAGGACTATTCAAACTCTCAAGGATATGCTACATGCTTATGTGATCGACTTTGGAAAGGGTTGGGTTAACCATTTGCCATTAGTCAAATTTTTATATAACAATAGCTATCACGCTAGCATCAAGGATGCACCGTTTAAAGCACTTTACGGTCGAAAGTGTCGTTCACTTGTTTGTTGGGCCGAGGTTGGAGAAGTTCCAAAAATAGTTCAAGAGACGACTGAGAAAATCATTCAGATCAAGCAAAGAATTCAAGCCGCACGTGATGGACAAAAGATTTACGCCGATTTAAAGCATAAGCCGATGGAATTTCAAGTTGGAGATAAAGTTATGCATAAATTTTCGTCTTGGAAAGGAGTAGTACGTTTTGGCAAACGGGGGAAGCTAAACCCCAGATATGTTGGATCTTTCAAAGTGTTAGAAAAGGTTGGATCCGTTTCTTACAAGCTTGAGCTTCCTTAAGAGCTGAGCAGGGTCCACAATCGTTTCATGTATCCAACCTGAAGAAGTGCTATGCCAACGAACCATTAGCCGTTCCGTTGGATGGACTACACATTGATTACAAGCTTCATTTTGTCGAGGAACCGGTCAAAATCATGGATCGTGAAGTCAAATGGTTGAGGCAAAGCCGTGTCCTAATTTTCAAGGTTCGATGGAACTCTAGAAGAGGTCCTGAGTTTACATGGGAACGTGAAGACCAATTTCGGAAGAAATATCCACACCTCTTCACAAAGACGGCACCGTCGTCAAGTACCGCGTCTTGAGCCTTGAGGACAAGGCTCATTTAACGGGGGAAGACTATAACACCTCGTGTTTTAGGGTCATTGTACGTCGTCAATAAATTCACTATTTATTTTTAGTATTGTACGCGTTTGCTTTTAAATTGAAATCGTTAAGTTAAATCGCGTAAGCTAAAAATTTTCATTCAATGTAAACAGGCATCAAACAATTAAATGTTTACATCAAGCAAGTGTTAGATAAATATTTGGAGGATAATTATTAACTTTGTACATTTTATTTTTATTGGCTACGTAAAGTGTTTACGTTTCGCGATAAAATACGTTTAGGCATACCCGGAACCACCAAAACTTTTCTACGCTTCAACAAACACCCACAATTACACCCAATACTCAAAAATTTCATAAATGTCTTATATGTGCATGTGTATGGCTGGATATGGATGGAAACATAAGAGATAATATCTCAAAAATCTTGTAAAAGTCTTGTACATCAACAACTCATTAAAACAAAATGGCATGACTAGTGTTCTTCATTCTTTTCTTCCTTAAATTTCTCATCTTGTCTCTAGAATTTTACAAGTGGTCTTGACTAGTCTTGGATGTATATAAGGCTTGCACTAGAAAGATAAGCACATACACTTCATTTCTTTAAGTGAACAACTTCACCATTCTTTTTTGCTCTCTCCAAAACCTACGACCAACACCAAAAACACCTAAATAATTCACACACTTTCATTTACAACATATTCAAGTATTCCTACAACATATCTAAGATATACCAAGATGGTTTGAAGGTTTAGTTTAGAGTTTAAAAAGGTTAAACAAGCAAGGATCAAGATTAGAGTTTCCATTAAAATTAGGGTTTTCAAGGTCTTGGAAGCGAGGGTTTATTTGCTAAACAAGGGTTTAGATCATATTTTTTATCACCATACATCATAATAAGGTTATTTAAAATCCTTAATCTCTTTGCATTCATGATTTTATGTGTATATAATGGCTATGTAGTTAATCACTATCCAGGAAACTTATTTACATGTAAAATGGAATTTTTACTTATGATCATGGTATGATATACTTTGTCATGTGATAGATTATTGTTAAGAACATGTGAGAATGGAAGAATATATATTATATAAGTGTGGTTTATGTATAAAAGCTTATATAAACTAGTTACCTAAAAAGTGTAGTTATAAAAGTTCATGAACAAATAAGTATGTAGACTTATGGATCTTGTGATTCTTGGACAATCTTTGGATAAACCATGGACTAAGGACCCTAAGTATGTAGGACGTGTAATATTAAGTGTTGAAATGGACTTGTAACTAGTGTGCTAAACTAAAAAGGTACAAAATCAAGTTTTTATCATATTTATACAAAATGACCAAAACCTTATGTTAGAATTCGAAATAAAACATAATTATTTTATATTTTTATAAAATACTACATCTCATGAGGATTTCAAAAAGGTAAGAAACTCGAAAAACCAATTTATAACGAAGAAGATACGGTATTTACAAGTTACACGATAATAAACGCGTTTATAAAAGAAATTTTATAAAAACTTTTTAAGTTTCTCTTATGATATATACAAATGGTTATTTTTATCAGATAGTACATAATTTTAGGATTTCAAAACATTAAGAATCATAATTTTTTGATCAATAAAGAAGGAGTTATGAATTTTTCCGTGTTTACGATAATTAAAGTTTATAAAAATAATTATATAAACTATGAACAGTAAAAATCACTATTCATCTCAAATACATTTTTGAAAAATACATTAGTTAGATAAAACTTTTAATTACGAAGGCGTGCTTGAAAGAATCACTAAAATCGGAGTTAAAACGAATAAGATACGACATTTATGAGTTTACGATAGTTAAATTTATAAAAGTGTATGAACAGTAAAAACCACTGTTCACCAGAGGACTTAAAATATGAAAATGTAATATTTTGATAACTCGTCTTAATACGAAAGAGTGGACATAAGAAACGTAAGAAACGAACTTAAAACGACAAATATACGCCATTTTTACTAAAGAGATATTTATAAACGTTTTTACTTTATAAATATGATTTTACAAATATAATTAGATGGTGATGTAGCTATATAGAATTATATATGGTATTCGTTAATCAAAGTACTTAGTACTCATACGACCTATAACTAATTAGGTTGCATTCGGGCGTATTTGTGACGCATTTTCACGCATTTGATTTACATTGTTAACTCATCCACTCAAGGTGAGTTCATAACCACACGTTTTATATTTATAATGATTTACAAGTTTTGGGGTGAGAAACATATGCATGTTTTATAATTGGACGCAAGTGGACATTTCACATTACGATTACGTGTTTGCCTAAGTAGCGATAACCCTCTGAGCCCATTATCATGAACTGTCAATTACTTGTTGTGAGTGCGAATTTTATAAATAGATCTATTTGGGATTGACATCCTCGTTCGGGTGAGTCATGCTCACTGTGTCGGTATGTCGGACAACGAACGTATACCATGTCGGACATAGGATGTTGCGGGTTAGAACATCATTATGGGCAATGTTGGCAATTTACATTGCAATTCATACATGTCGAGCTTCAGTGTCATGAGCTTAGGGAAACGTAATCACATTTTTTGATGTTTGCATATGTTGCATTATCATGGGGAAATCTTGCGGTCCTACATTATACATTTTACAAACCTATGAATTCACCAACAGTTTTGTTGACGTTTTAAGCAATGTTTTCTCAGAAGATCAGTAAGGTACAAGATAAGGGATACATTGGTGGTCGTTATTTTGGAAGTCATGCATTAAAGATTTGGTTGTATTACATTTTGGGAATATATCTGTTATGGACTAAAATCTTTGTATTTTAAACAATGAACAAGTGAAGCTTCGGGCTTTTGTAACAAATACTTTGCTAAATCCAATGTATCGGTTTTAAACAACTTTTTGGTCGTTCTTATATATATATATATATATATATATATATATATATATATATATATATATATATATATATATATATCTTATGTTATTGATCTATGAAATACCACCCCAGACCCATATTCCGCTGCGACCCAATTTGGGGGTGTTACACAAAATGCGTGCCTTTTAGCTAATCTTCACCAAGTATTCCTTAATTACTATAATTCTCAAATATAAACGCTTAAGCAACAATTCTTTGCAATAATTATATAAAATGGGTTAATTACATGAGATAAATAATGCTATAAAAGTAACGTTATTTGATGTCATCAAGTAGGGTGGATATTAGTGAGGAACATGCAAGTAGTTTCTATCTTGGAGGTTTGCCAACAGAAATTGAAATGGGAATGAGGATGTTTAAGCCCAAAACATTGGCTAATGCTTATCAATTAACAAACCTACAGGAAGCTACTTTGGAGGCTATTAAGAAAAAGAATAAAACAATAATGGGTTCTCAAAATGGGAGGTTTAGTGCTGGAAGCAATAGCTATGGGAGTAATGTCAAATCATCTTTGTTGCATTTACCTACACCAAACTCTAATTGGAAAAATAAGCTAAACACCCCTACAAATGCACCAGTAAGGAGGCAATTGACACAAAAAGAGTATCAAGAAAAGAGGGATCAAAACTTGTGTTTCTATTGTGATCAGAAGTATACTCCAGGACAAAAGTGTAGTGGGCAATTGTTCTCTATAGTGCTCTTGGCTGATGATGAGATGGAATGTGAAAAAGAATGTATGTAAGAAGGAAGTTCATTGTCTGACGAGGTACCTCAAATGTCCTTAAATGCTTTAAATGGTTCAAATTCATTTCAAACTATGAGGATTACTGGAAAAATTGGCAAGCATGAGGTATATATATTGGTAGACTATGAAGCCACTCATAACTTCTTGGATGTGAACGTAGCCAAACAAGTAGGTTGTAAGGTGAAAAGTACTTATCCATTGGCAGTAATTGTAGGAGGAGGCGGACAGTTGATTAGTGATACTGAGTGTAAAAATTTTGAGTGGCAACTTTAAGGGGATACCTTTTATATTGACATGATGATACTAACATTGGGAGGTTGTGAAATAGTGTTGGGAATTTAGTGGTTGACAACTCTTGGTGATATTAAATGTAACTTCAATCAATTAAGGATGGAGTTCATGTACAAAAACAAGAGAATGACATTAAGGGGTACTCCCAAAGCTGCAATACATTGGTTGGATGGGAAGAATCAAGACAAGGAATTTGAAGGAACAACTAATGTTGAATTATTAATGTTCTGTGTCTATCTAAACATTAGGGTACAATTAATTAATGTTGAGGGTCAGTCCATAGATGATATGTTAGATCGTGAACTAAATAAGGTAGTGGATACCTTTGAAGATGTGTTTACAATACCCACAGAGTTACCTCCTCAAAGGAATCATGATCACACAATTTCATTAATCCCAAACACTCAACTGATCAATATCAGACCCTATAGGCACCCACCTATGTAGAAAGATCCCATAGAGGTCATGGTTAAGGAACTGTTAGATTTAGGGGTGATCAAGCCAAGTAATAGTCCTTTTGCCTCTCCCATTGTAATGGTTAAAATGAAGTACAACACTTGGAGAATGTGTGTAGATTACAGGAAATTGAATAAACACACAATTAAATACAAATTTCCAATTCCTATAATAGAGGAGCTTATAGAAGAATTACATGGTGCTATAATATTTTATAAGTTGTTAGGAATCGAGAATGCATAAATGTTAGGAATCAAGAAAAGACTCAGTCACTTCCAAAAGTGTAATAGTATAGCTCGTAGCATAATATTTAGAAACTTACCAAGCTAACCGGGTCAACATAAGTCATCCTTATGTTAACCGGCCATAGTGAGGTATAAATACTCCTCTCTATGCCTTGGAGATGGTTGATTGTTCATTTGGTTATTCACATAATACATTTTCCTTTCCTTTCTCTCTCTAAGTGATACAACCCACTTTTTCTCTCTCTAAACTTTATATCTTGTCTATTGTTAAGTGATTTGATACATCTATAATTGGTATCAGTCGCCATGGGGTGATATCGTGAGCTTGTGTGCGTTTATATCTTGCTTAGATCATTTATTTTGTTACTTTTGGTCTCGTGAAGCTTCAAAACTCAAACCCGGATTTTTGTGTTTAAAAGTGTTAAAGTTTGTGTTTTTAAGCAAGATCTAGGCCTAAGATAACTAGTTGTGCAAGAAAAATCAAGGTAAAACATCAAAAAGGGTGTGTTTTTGGTATTTTTTTGTGATTTTTGTTGAAAAAGTACGTTTTGTCTGAAGCAAGAGAAACATGTTTTGAAGGTAGCGAAATATGATTTGAAGCTAGCGAAATGTGTAAGCGAAATATGTAGTGTAGCAAAATATGTAGTGTAGCGAAATATGACAGGTTGAGTTCAAGCGAAATATGTCATTTCTAGGAAACGAAACTCCGCTTAATTTTTCTTAGGTCAAGCGAAATATGTTAGCAAGCGATTTATGACAGGTTGTTAGTTCAAGCGAAATACGTAATTGTGTAAGACGAAACTTTGTCCAGTTTTTTTCTTCAAGCAAAACATTACATTGTCATATTATAGGCAAAACATTGCAAGTGAAACATTACAGGCGAAACCTTACATTTGTCATATTCAAGTGAAATATTACATCAGTCATAAAAGATTTTATTTTTTACGGTTTGTCTTACTTTGTAAAATCTCGCGAAATACTTGGATTTCTCGGTTTAAGTAAAGATTTGTAAAATCCCGTGGAATATCAATCTTATTCACCAACAACAACAACTCTTAACATAATCCTCCTTTATCAGTGTTCGATCACTCGTTAATCATTTCACTTTTCAATTAATTCAAGATGACTACTTTAGCAGAACACATCATTGTTGCTGGAGCTGAGAACTATCCTCCAATGCTTGAAAAATCAATGTATGATTCATGGGCAAGTCGTATACGTCTGTTCATCAAAGGGAAGAAACATGGTAGGATGATGCTTGATTCAATCGATAATGCTCTATTGGTTTATCTAACTGTTGAAGAAAATAGGCAAACTAGACCTAAGAAATACTCTGAACTCACTAAAGCACAACAACTTCAAGATGACTGTGATGTTCAAGCAACAAATATCATTCTTCATGGTCTTTCACCCGATGTGTATGCACTTGTCAACCATCAAGAGGCAGCTAAGGATATTTGGGATAGAGTTAAGATGCTAATGAAAGGCACTGAATTATCATACTAAGAACGTGAATGAGGATTGTATAACTTGTTTGATAAGTTTGCTTATGTTCAGGGTGAAACACTATGTGAGTACTACTGGAGATTTTCTCAGCTGATCAATGACATGCATACTATTGGGATGACTATGCAACAAGTTCAAGTCAATACCAAGTTTCTGAATGTTCTTCCATCGAAATGGAGCAAGTTTGTCACTGATGTGAAGCTAGCTAAGAGTTTGTATACCACCAACTATGATCAGTTGTATGCATACCTTAGTCAACATGAACGACATGCTAATGATGTTCGTATCACGCATGAAAGATATCCGAATCCTCTTGCATTCGTCGCCAACTCTCCAACTCCATATAATCCATCTCAGTCACCATAACATTCAGGTTCTTTAATGTATCCACCTCCTCAACAATTCACACCAGTTTATGCAGCACCCATTCATCATCAACACCATCATACTCCAGTCAATCCACAACAACATCTAATTTCCCCTCCACCATTCATATCTCCTTTAATGACACAACAATCTCAAGCTGAATTTCCCCAATTAGACTCTAGTCTCGATGTCCCTATGTTTCAGTAAGGAAAAGATCTGATTAAATGCATTAACAAAGCGATGGCATTTCTGTCTGCTGTTGCACCAAGGTTTCCACCATCAAACAATCAACTCAGAACATCGTCTAATCCTAGAAATCAAGCAACCATTCAAGATGGTGGAGTCACCGTTCAACAATATCAGAGTTATGCTGGTATAAGAAATAGAGGCATTGCTACTACTTCAAAGGGAAATGTTGCAGCTGGTCCACCAAGAGTTGTGAAGTGTTATAATTGTCAAGGAGAAGGGCATATGGCGAGATAGTGTACTCAGCCAAAAAGGCCAAGGAATGCTACATGGTTTAAGGAGAAATTAATGTTAGTCGAAGCTCAGGATGCGGGTCAGATATTCAATGAAGAGCAACTTGCATTTTTAGCAGACCCTGGTATATCAGAAGCTCCAGTTGCTCAGCAGACAATCCTTCAGAATTCAACTTTCTAAACTGGCGACTTGGATGCATATGAATCTGGATTGTGATGACTTATCCTCGGCTAAAGCGGTTCTGATGGCTAATCTTTCAAGCTGTGATCATGAAGTTCTCTCTGAGGTTCCATATTCTGATTCTTATCTGAATGATATGATTAATCAAGATGTACAAGAGATGCAATATTCTAAACAAACACATGTTGATGATTTTAAAGATAATGAGATACATAGTGGTAGTAATATCATTCCATACTCTCAATATCTGCAAGAGTCACAAGATGCGGTTATGCAGGATACTAATCCTTCTGCACCTAATGATTTATTGGTACTATCCTTGGTTGAATAAATGATTAATCACGTAGCTCATTTAGATAAGGAAAATCAGACAAATAAAATGGTAAATGAATCATTAACCGCTGATCTTGAGAGATACAATAGCCATTTTTGAACAAAGACTTAATGTAGATTTGAATAAACAGGAAAAATTAATAGATTCTCAAATGGATGATTTATTTCAAGATAGAAATACAAAGCTTGCAGCTTTTCAGTAGGAGATCGGTACACTTAAAGAAGCTCTTTCTAATACTGTCAAAGAAAAGGAGTCTTTATCAAAAACATTATCTGTTTTCAAAATAGAGTCTAAAGAAAAAGAGTCTAAGTACATTGACAAGGAAATTGTTTTGGAAAAACAAAATAAAGAACTGGAGAATATTATTTGTAAGATGTATCGATCTACGCAAGCAATGCATATGCTAACGAAACCATATATTTTTTACGATGACACTCACAAACAAGCTCTTGGTTATCAAAATTCGTTCCATCTTAAAAAAGCTCAGCGGATTCAACTAACATTATATGATGGTAGTGTGATTGCTAAAGAACATGTTGTGATTTCTGTGATTGATGATGAAGAGACATTGATTTTGGAAGAAGATAGTAGATCAAAAATGCTTGATAAAAAAAATGATCCAATTTCAATAGAAAAGAAGATTAAGATTTTTCCAATTGACTATTCAAAATTAAATAAGATTAAAGAAGATTTTGGTAAATGTTTTGTCACTCAAAAAGAATTATCTGCAGAACAAGCTTTCTGGTTAAAACATTAATCCCTTTCTGAAATACCCGTTATGTCACATACACCTGTTAGAATCAAAGCTCCGAGTGAACTTCCTAAGGTAAGTTTGGTAAATGAAAGTCTTAAAAAGCTAAAATATCAAATGGCCAATTTTGACAAAGTGGTGAAAAAGAGACTAACATCTGATGCTATTACTGCGGGGCCTTGGGGTTTTGAACATACAAAAGAATGTTTTGTAACTGAAATAATTTCATTTATAAAAGTTTTAAAAGACACATTTAATGAGTTTGATAAAACTCTTTTAGATGAAATTACTGAAGTTCAAACTGTTTTTAACCAAATGGAGGCTGCTGTTGATTAGTGTTCTGTAGACAAGAACATTTTTGAAATTAAAATCAAACAACTTAGGATTGATAATGATCAACTCTTAAACCAAATCATGTCTTAAGGAATTGTGCATATTGTTGCGAATTCTGTAGATATTCTTGTGTAAAAAAGTCATGTGTGAATAATTGCAATAAGTATCTAGAACTTGAGATTGAGCTTTTCAAAAAGAAAGATTTCATTGAAAAAGAGGCGTACGGTAAACTTTTCAAAAGTTATTCAAATTTAGAAAAGCATTGCATTTCATTGGAATTAGCAACTAACTTAATCAAGAGATTTTTCAAAGGGAAAATTCTGGTGAAAATCTAAATGCTCCCACATTTAATCAATTATTTGAAATAAATGAATTGAAAGCTCAGTTACAAGAGAAGGACACAGTCATTAGAAAGTTGACTGAAAAAATTAAATCTTTGAGTGGAAAAGATAGTGTGGAAAATGTAAAGAAAGATATTGATGAGATTGAAACAATCAACATTGAACTGGAACATAGTGTGGCAAAATTACTTTCGGAAAATGAAAATTTAAGAAAAAAACGAGATCATTTGAAATCAATTTACAAAGACCAATTTGACTCAATTAGAAAGACACGGGTTCAATCAAAAAAACATTGTGACTCTTTAATTGCTCAAATTAATGCAAAGTATCTTGAAAATTCGGATTTAAATGCTCAACTTCAAGAAAAGGTTTTTGCTAATGCAGCATTGAAAAGTGAATTAAGGAAACTTAAAGGGAAAAATGTTGTCGATACTGCGGTTTCAAAACCTAATGCCACTATTGCTCCAGGAATGTTCAAGCTTAACATAGAACCTATTTCTCCTAGGCTTAAGAACAACAAGGATGCTCATGAGGTTTACATTGATAAGACTATAGAATATACTGTTAGCCGTGTTTTTAGTAAAGTGATGGCCATTATTATTCCCGAGCCTTGTATAAGTGGGAATTTATTTAAGCTAATTGGGCCTAGTTGTTGGGCTTAAGCCCATTCCATTTAGGTCCGGCCCAAAGACTAAGCCCACAAGGCTTATCCACCCTTGTAACTATATAAAGCCCTCTCCAAGTGTGGAGAGGGTGTTGCTTCTTATTTTTCTTTCAATGTGCTAGTAACCATTTTTCTTTCAATGTGCTTAGAAATTGATACTCAATGAAGAAAAGGTAGGTTTGTCATTTTACAAAAATGGTTCATTATTCTAAACAGAATAATATTGCATTCTACAAAAACTGTTGAATAATTAACCAAAACTGGTTTAAGATATAAGACAACGTTAAGAGGACTTTCAAGCATTAAAATTGCAGAGAATTTATTGTACCTTGTCCTCTCTCATCTCTTCATTGTTTGCATATGCCTAGATTGAAATAGTGAGCAACAGACAACGTAACATCTACCATCAGTTGTAATCAGTGTAGGAAAATAATAATAATACAT
>BQNB010087508.1:0-27904 GCA_026074375.1 Tanacetum coccineum
TTCCAAAGCTTAAATTTAAGAAAGATCATCTGTGTTCAGCATGTGCATTAGGAAAAAGCAAGAAATCCTCTCATCAACCCAAAGCTGAAGACACTAACCAAGAGAAACTATATCTTTTGCATATGGATTTGTGTGGCCTAATGCGTGTCGAGATCATTAACGGGAAAAATTATATCTTGGTGATTGTTGATGATTATTCACGATTTACTTGGGTCAAATTTTTGAGGTCAAAGGATGAAGCTCCTGAGGCCATCATCAAAATGCATCAAAAATATTCAAGTTCGTTTGAATGCTACAGTCCGTAATATTCGAATAGATAATGGAACCGAATTTTTCAATTAGACACTTCGTGAATTTTATGAAAATGTCGGCATTTTTCATGAAACATCTGTTGCTCACACTCCTTAACAGAACGGCGTTGTCGAAAGGCAAAGCCGAACTCTTGTAGAAGCTGCTCATACAATGTTGATATTCTCAAATGCTCCATTATTTCTATAGGCCGAAGCAATCAATATAGCTTGTTATACCAAAAAACCGTTCCCTAATCCGTCTCTGATATAGCAAAACTCCATATGAGCTGATGCACGACAATAAGCCAGATTTATCATTTCTTCATGTCTTTGGTTCACTCTGTTATCCGACCAATGATAGTGAGGATTTGAGTAAACTAGATGCAAAGGCCGATATTGGTATTTTTGTTGGTTACGTGCCCACAAAGAAAGCTTTCAGTGTCTACAACAGAAAAACCCAGAAAATTATTGAAACAATTCATGTGTCGTTCGATGAGCTGACAGCATTAGCTTATGAACAATTCGGTTCAGGACCCAGGCTTCAATATATGACTCCTGCAACATCCAGTTCAGGACACATTTCAAACCCTATCCATCAACAACCTTGTAATCCACCAAATAGAGATGATTGGGATCGTTTCTTCCAACCTATGTTCGATAAATACTTCAATCCTCCAACAATTGCTTCTAACTCATAATCGGCCTTGTAGACCTTGTTTTGCAACACTCTGTAGCTGCTGCACCAAGAGCTGTTGATTTAGCCGATTCACCTGTGTCTACGTCAATTAACCAAGATTCCCTATCAATAAGTATTCCATCAACACAAGAACAAGAACATTCTCCAATTATCTCTCAAGGTTTTGAAGAATCACCTAAAACACCACTTTTTCATGATGATTTACTTCTCGAATCTCTTCCTGAAGACTCGACTTCTCAAGAATCCTCATCAAATATGAGACCAACCCATACTCTATTTGAACAACTTGGTAGATCGACTAAGGATCATCCTATAGAAAATGTAATTAAAGATCCTTCTTGCTCTGTCTCCACCAAAAAGCAACTCGAAACTGATGCCATGTGGCGTTACTTTGATGCCTTCCTAACTTCTGTAAAACCAAATAACTTCAAACAAGCAATGACTGAACCATCTTAGATCGATGCAATGCAAGAAGAAATTCATGAATTTGAAAGATTAGAAGTTTGGGAATTGGTGTCGTGTCTAGATAAAGTCATGTTGATCAAACTTAAATGGATTTATAAGGTCAAGACAAATGAATTTGGTGGAGTACTAAAGAATAAGGCTAGACTAGTTGCTCAAGGATTCAGGAAAGAGGAGGGAATCGACTTTGAGGAATCATTTGCACCAGTTGCAAGAATAGAGGCCCTACGTATCTTCATAGCAAATGCCGCCCACAAGAATATGACGATCTACCGAATGGACGTCAAAATGGATTTCTTAAATGGCGAGCTCAAAAAAGAGGTCTATGTTTCTCAACCAGAAGGATTTGTTGATCAGGATAACCCATCGCATGTGTACAAGCTCAAAAAGGCCCTCTATGGTCTCAAACAAGCACCACGTGCATGGTACGACATGCTGTTAAGTTTCCTCATTTCACAACATTTCTCAAAAGGTGCAGTTGTTCCAATACTCTTTACACGGAAAGCAGGAAACGACTTATTACTGGTATAAATTTATGTTGACGATATAATATTTGCATCCACTAATACTGCTATGTGTAATGAGTTTGCTAATTTGATGACCACTAAGTTCAAGATGTCGATGATGGGGCAAATTTCATTCTTTTTAGGATTACAAATTTCTCAAAGTCCCAGAGGCATCTTTATAAACTAATCAAAATATGCTTCTGAAATTGTTAAAAAATATGGTTTGCTATCTAGTGATTCTGTAGACACACCCATGGTTGAAAAGAATAATCTGGATGAAGATCTATAGGGGAAACAAGTTGATGCAACACATTATCATGGAATGATTGGATCCCTCATGTATCTGACATCTAATAGACCTGACCTTATTCATGCAGTCTGCTTTTGTGCTCGTTATCAGGCAAAGCCTACCGAAAAGCACCTACATGCGGTTAAATGGATCTTTCGATACCTTAAGGGAACCATTAACATGGGTATCTGGTACTCGAAGGATACCGGTCTGTCTCTAACAGCATATTTAGACTCAGATCACGCAGGGTGTCAAGACACCAGACGTAGTACATCAGGAAGCGCTTAGTTCTTAGGTGACAAACTTGTTAGCTGGTCTTCCAAGAAGCAAAAGAGCACTGCGATATCGAGTATAGAGGCTGAATATATTGCTTTATTTGGATGATGTGCTCAAATCTTATGGATGTGTTCACAGTTAACAGATTATGGCTTTCAATTCAATAAGATTCCTTTGTACTACGACAACAAAAGTGTGATTGCTCTATGTTGCAACAACGTTCAACACTCTAGAGCCAAGCACATCGATGTACGCTACCATTTTATGAAGGAGCAAGTTGAGAATCAAATTGTGGAACTCTACTTTGTCCGGACCGAATACCAACTGGCTGACATCTTCACCGAACCTTTGCCACGAGAAAGATTTAATTTCTTGATTGAAAAGCTCGGTATGAGAAGCATGTCACCAGAAACGCTAAAACATCTGACAGAGGAAGAGGACGAGTAAAGGTGGTTACTCATGGTATATCCTGTATCATATGTATATAAGAAAACATAAAAACTTACAAATATTTTCCCTTTTATATAAAATTTTCAAAAAAGAAATTAAAAAACTAAAAAATCTGAAAAATCTGAAAAATATAAAAATATGATGTTCTTGACATTCTAGTATTGATAATATTTACGGCTTCAGAAATGTCATTTAACAATGGCACAAAGCTTTAAATAAAGTTCGAATAGAAAACATGTCAAATGGCTTGCTATTATTTCTGATAGCAACCCGGTCTTCAATTTAAAGGCAAGTATTTCTCCCAAAAGAAAACTTGACCTCTTAACGGGAATTTAGTTTCTCGGGAATGAATTACTTCATATTCATTCAAAGGCATGTGTTTACTTTGCAACACAACCCGTGCTTCCTAATCAAATAAGTGTACGTGCTAGTGCATGTATTTATGTAAACGAGAGAAATCTTGTTTTTTAATGGTGTTGTATTAAAGAAAATAATTAATCAGATCAGTTTCTCATTTCAAAAAGATTTTCAAAGAATTTTCTATCGCTCAAACAATGTCTACAGCTCTTTAATTAGAAATGGGACATTATTTGAGGGGGAGAAATAGTCAACTTCTTTAAAAATGATCTTTTAAAATGTCATCACGGAATAAAATAATAAATAGATTTTCAATAACGGATTATCAATTAATGGGGAATTAATGTAGTTGTAACTTAATTGGTCTTAAAATGTTATTGGATTTAATCATTAAGGGACTAAATGGCAAAATGTAGGGCTTAGAATCCTAGCTATAAACTGTAGGGGCTAAATATGTCATTTCTAATAACTTAGTTAAGCTTAGTAATAAGTTTAAATAAAAATTAAAAGGCATAAGAAAATACAAGGACTATTTGTGTCATTTATGAAACATAGCCGGTTAACATAAACACAAACACATTTCGCTCTCACTTTCACAAAACCAAACACACACATTTCTCTCTAACACATCTCGCTCCGTTCATATTCAAAAATCCAAACGTGGTTTTAAGGCAAAAGATTCAAACTTACTCGTTCATAACTCGTTCCTCATCAGCTAGGTAAATCAGATTAGCTTAAAACTCCTTTTTGCTCTATTAATCAATGAAAAACGAATTAGGGTTCGTTAGTAAAAAGTAGAGGTTTTTGCTTAATTGATTGAGGGGTTTTGTTGATTAGGGTGCGATTAAGATGTATGTGAAACAGTTTTGATTATGTCTTAACAATTTGAGTGATTCATTGATTTTTATGATTTAAATAAAGCAAAACATGTATATCTTGTGTGAATAGTTATGGCTTTGTGCTTAGATTCTTCAAATAAGTCTCTTTATGCTTCTAAAACATTGCCATGCTTCCTTTTGTTTACTTGGAAACTTAGATTATTAGGTGCGTTGGTTTGGAAGGAGTATGAGTATGCTTGTTTTGATGGTTAAAACGTGTTTATAAATTGTTGATTGGACTCCTAAGTGCCTATTGTTTGTCCCAAAATGATCCTTATCATGTTTGCCATGAAATTCTCTCTTTTGAAGTGCTCAAAAATCATTTTTCATGCAAAAACATTGTTTAATCTTGTGGTTAATGTTTCTCTGTAGCTATGATTGCATTTGTGATGTTTTATAGATTTGCTTAATGGTTTTGGACTGATAAAACTTGTGTTAAGTAACTTTAAATGGAGCGAAACATGTTTAATTGAATGTATCAAAACATGTTTGCTTGAATGGAGAGAAACATGTTTTTTCTGAGCAAAACATGTTTACTCATTTCAAGCGAAACATGTTCCACTCATTTCAAGCTAAACATGTCACACTCGTTCTAAGCAAAACATGTCTATTTTATCTAAGCAAAATATGTTTGAAACATGTTTAAGTGAAACATGTACAGGTACAAAATCCAAGTGAAATATGACATAATTACGAAAAGAAACTCTGCAATTTTTAAAATTTGTGTAACACTTAAGAAATTTGTTATATTTCATATCTTGTCATTTATGTACTTGTAATATGTATTAGCTTCTCTCTAATTGAACATGTGTCCTAAGCTCCCTTGGAAGTGTCTTGTTGACTTTAACTGTTAACGCTGACTATTGACCTTAGTTTACTTATTCTTAGACTGTAGTAATTCTGTCATGTTTGCATGAAACTTAATCATAGATCAATCATATCATCAAGGATAACCAAACCAAATCAGTAAAATGTATATGTTGTATATATAAACAGTATTGGTTAATTCTTAAGCAGAATCATGAATCCTCAAGAAACACAACAAGTTACTGCTCATGATGAAAAGTGGGTCCCAAAGAGTCAAGATCATCTCTACCAATATCAGATTGGAAACCACATTTCCTCAAAAGGAAGAGATATTTCAAGTGGTTATTGACATAATCAAGAATTCCACGTGCTTTAAGGCTTTTACTATCTCTGCAGACATTCCTAAAATATTTATGCAGCAATTCTGGTAAACCATCAAGAAGGTTCAAGACACTGATTCTTATGAATTCCTCTTAGCTAACAAGAAGTGTATTATCAATGCTGAAGTCTTTAGGACAATTATTGATATATGTCCAAGAGTGGAAGGTGTAGACTTCACGGATGTTCCAAATGATGATACTGCTCTCATATTTCTCATTGATCTTGGCTACAAGGGTCCACTGAACAGACACACCAATATGTTTGTGAATCATATGTACTAGCCATGGAGAACTCTGGCAGCCATAATCAACAAGTGTCTATCTGAAAAGACAGCAAGTAATGACAAACTCAAAAGGTCCAGAATTGACATACTATAGGGGATGTTTAATAGAGAAAATGTTGACTATCATGCATTGATTTGGGAAGACATTGCCTACCAGATTGATCACAAGAAAGAAAAGAGATCAAGACGTGAGAACATGTCATTTCCCTGATTTACCAAAATCATTATCAATCACTTCCTCAAACAATACAAGTCTCTCACCAACCTCAATCATAAGCAATATCATACAATCAAAGATGATGGTATAGTAAGCAGGCTAAAGTTTGTTTGAATTGGTGAAGACTATCAGGAATATAGACTTGCCATTCTTGATGTGATGTTGAATGATACAATCAGAGGTTCAGAATTGTATCAGATGTTCATCAAATATTCCACTCAACAGATTCCACCCAAGAAAAGCAGAGGAAAGGGGTCACAAGGGAAGAAGACAACAGATACTCCTGTTGAAGAAGTCGATGTATCTGAAGAGTCTGAACTTGAACCGGAACCTGCTAAGAAAAATATTGCTAGCAAAAGAAGGGTTAAGAAGAAAGTCACCATTTCTGCTAAAGACAATATCATTCCTGATCTAGACGTTGCTTTGGAGTTAGGTAAATCTATTAGCTTAATTAAAGCTGAAGAAGTAGAAGCTGCAAGGAAAGTCCATGCAACTCATGCAAGGATTATGACTGAATTTATCCCTGTATCTGCTAAGAAGAAGTCTGGCGACAAAAGTTCTCAAGGTGTAACAATTCAAGACACTCCAAGTGCTCTAAAGTCAAAACCAGCCTCTTTAAAGTCAAAACTCAAAGGTATTCAATCCTTAACTCCTGCTCAACAAGAAGCTGCAAACATCATGCAAGCTCTCAAGGAAAGCAAGAAGAGTAGCAAGATACAGCCAGGTACTGGAGGCTTAAATAAAGGAACTAGTATTATACTAGGGGTTCTAGATGAGTCCACAGTCATCTCTGCTACCTCAAGTGAAGGAACTGGTACTAAACCAGGGGTTCCAGATGAGGATAAGGACATTAATGAAGAGAAGGTTATTCTAGAATGAGGAGATGAAGATGAAAGTGAATATTTTAATGATGATAATGATGATGCTGAGAAGGATGAAAAAGATGGTGATGCTGATGATGAAGGCGATGATCATGTCAGTGATACACAAGATGCTGATAATGAAGATGACAATACTGAATCTGATGAAGATGAGATTTATAAGTACAAGATACGTGTGCGCAAAGATGAGGATGAAGAAATGGAAGATGCTAAAGCTGAAGAGTCTGATAAAGGTGATGAAGAGATTACTGATGCAACAAAGAAAGATGCTAAAATGACTTCAAACGTAAAGGATGATACCAAGAAAACCGAACTCCCTCCATCAAGCTCAAGCTTATCGGTATCTTCAGGTTTTGGTGACCAATTTCTTAAACTTTCTTTTGATTCATCTTTAGTTAGAACTGTTAAGGAGTTTGCAGATGCAGATATTAGTTCTTTGATGGATATTCCCATCCATCAAGAAACTCCTCAGACTCAATCTCTTTCGGTATAGAAGGTTCCCGTATCAGTGATTCCAGAGATAACTAATCTTCCACCTATTCCTGAGACTCTCACTAAAACTTCAGTTTTAACTGCTGTCCCCTCACCTCAAGTGACACCTATCATCTCATTTGTACAATAAACACCAACACCAATTCCTACTCAACCAATCATAACTGATGCTCCAACCGTCACCACTACTGTTCCCGAATCCAATGCACTCACTGTTATTGAATTAAGAGTTTCCAAATTGGAAAAAGACGTATCTAAAATTAAGAACATAAATCTCTCTGCTGAAGCTCTTGCTGCTCTCAAGACACAAGTTCCATCTGTTGTCGATAACTATCTTGGATCTAAAGTTGGGGATGTATTTTAAAAGGAACTAAAGAAACATACAACAGATCTTATTCAGAAATATTCTCTGGAGAAAATTCCTCAATACCCAAGATTCAGACATCAATAATTGATCTAGAAAAAGAATCTGAGAAAAGTCCTTAAGAGATTCTCAAGGCTAAAAAGGAACAAACTAAGAGGCAAGAAACGCCCAAGTATGTTATCAAGTCTACAGACAAGGCAGCTCTTGAAGAGTATGTTCTGAAAAGCACACTCTACCAATCCATGCATGCAAACAAGTCTTTTAACATAAATCCTGCCAATCATCAATTATACCATGCACTCATGGAAGCAGTGATTGAAGATGAAAATGTTATGGATAAGGGTGTTGCTGATACAATCAAAGACTATAAGAGAAAGAACGATGATGATGATGAAGGCCCTTCAGCTGAACCAAACCAGGGTAAGCAGACCAAGAGGAGAAGAACTAAAGAGTCTGAGTCTTCCAAAAACTCATCCTCTACCAAGGAAACCCCAAAAGGTAAAGCTCCAACTAAAGGCTCCAAAACTAGTAAGTCTACTCCGACAAAGGAACCTGATAAGTGCTTAATTACACATATCTTTTACCTCTAAAAACGAGCTTAAATGACCAAAAACAGACAAAAACTGCCAAATATATGTTTGTTTTGCATTTGTATTGTGCAGGAAGTGGATATCATCAAAAAGACAGAAAACCAAGCCAAAATGACAAAACTGAGCATGGAATGGAAAAGACTGTGCAAAATCAAGGCCAAAGTCCAAAAATGCCAAAGTCAGAGTCAATACTGAAGAATCAGCAGTCAAACCGGAGCCGGAACTGAAGAATACTATTGAATGCAATCTTAACCCATCTGATGGGCCGGGAAAGCCCAATAGTATATTTATGAAGACTGTGAAGACCAAATGGGCCCTCAATCAATTACAACAGCCCATTTGTGTGCAATTGACAAAGACTGTGAAGACTTTGAAGGCCCAATCCTAGCCCAGTTACAGCCAATCTCAGCCATTGTACACACAAAACCCACTTCATAACCTTATTGGGCTTGAAAAAGCCCAATAACCAAACCTATACCTTATTGGGCCCAAACCCAAGCCCAATGGGCCCAACACCAAACCCAAGCCCAACAAAAGCCCAAAATCCATTTTTATAAACTTTAGGGGGGCTAAATTGTCATTTTTAAAAGTGTTTTATAAAGAAAAATGGAAAAATAAAGAAAAGGGCTAAAAATGCCAAGTTTGAAAGTTGTTTTATAATGAAAATGAAAGAAAATACCACAAGGGCTGGTTTTGCAATTCACTCAAACTCCCTTTTATTAAAACAACAAGGACTGTTTTTGCAATTACCCATAACCTTTTTAACTCTTTTTGTTAATAAACCACAAGGACCAATTCTGTTATTTTCCAAACCTCACTTATAACTAAAAACGGGCCAAAAAGAAAATGAAAAGAGTGAGAGAGTTGAGGGACTGAAATTGCCTCTTCTCCAAAGATCACTTTTAAATCCTCGTACACTTGTACTGTGACCAGTACCCGCCAAAACCCAACTACCATTTCCACGGTTTTTCTGGCCTATAACCACCTCCATGTACCCTCTACACCTTCCCCACAGTCAATTCCAGCGTGGTATTCCTAAGTCACACGAACTGGATCAATGGCATCATCATGCAAAGAAGAGGGGAGGCAAAAATATATGTGGGATAAGATGAATTAAGTTGTTTTACCTCACAAAAGAAAACCAACAAGCACAGAAGCAAGAGGGTCAGCTGCTATATAAATGAAATGAAGACAAAGACACAAAGACCAGTAGTTTTTAGTTTGTAGTTTTTATTTTTTCTTTGTAATTTAAGTTCAGTATTATAAGCTTATCTAATTTGTAACCTAGTTTTTAATTAATGAAAAATTGAAATTTAGTTCTAAAAATCTTGATGCTACTGTTCATATTCAGTGAATCATTTCTAGTGTTCTAAGTTTGTTAAATCTTGTTATATTGTGTTTTAAACCTCACTACTCAACATTTTAATCAGTCTTATTAAACTATTTTTAATAATTTAACAAGTAAAATTTTTTTTAGAAATTTAAGGGAGTGTTTGGTTTAGTGGTCAAAAAGGGTTAAACTGGTCATAAAATCCTTTGGGT
The DNA here is from genome assembly GCA_026074375.1 of Tanacetum coccineum. NCBI lineage: Eukaryota > Viridiplantae > Streptophyta > Magnoliopsida > Asterales > Asteraceae > Tanacetum > Tanacetum coccineum. The sequence goes on from BQNB010087508.1 coordinate 9,763, forward strand.
CTCTTGGGTCAGTTTCATCAAGCTACTTTAAGGTTTGTTCAATCACTTTCTCAAAAAAATTTAGTCTTTAAAACAGTTTGTGAGTTTTTATTATTTTTGTCTGAAACTGTTGGTGTCAAATAGCTTTAAATGTGCTTATTCTATAAAGCTGGCTTAACCAGCTTTTAAGTCTATTTTCTTGAGTCTTTTTGAGTGTCAAAAAGGTTAGGATAAGAGGTCTTTTTACTACTTGTTGTTAATCTAAAATTCTGTCAATCCTTCAAGCAAGTCTTTAAGTCTTCAAACCCCTATTTTCAAATCAGATTATTAGGTGTTTTGAACAAGTTTCAGCTTATAAACTTTTGTGTACAAGCTCTCTAGGAATTCAACTCCATCTGTTTTTAACCACTTTGCATTTTTAAGCTTATTTATGCTATTTTATAAGCTTTTCCTTTTTGTATCTTTAAAGCTGAAAACCATAGTTCCCCTGGTGCAAAACCCTAAACTGCAGCCCTATTTTTCTGGCTTATTTGACATTAGGCCCTAGGATTTTTAAGCTTCTTAGAGTAGTCTGTAGGGTAGTCTTGTAGGTTCAGTAGCTTATTTAGGTTAGATAGCTTAATAGGTTAGCTTAATTGTAGCTTAAAAGTAGTGTTTTTCTGTTTTTATTTTCATTTTCAGTTTTAGCTTATTTCACTTTAGCTTATTTTAGGGCTTAAGCTTATAGGTTTTAGCTCATCTTAGTTCCCTTAGCTTAATTTTCATATTAACTTAAGTAACTTGCTTATTGTGTGCTTAAAAACTGAAAAAGAAAAGTCAAAAAGCCCTTAATTCAATCAGTACATACTGATTTAAAAATAGTATGTACTGAGTTTTTAAGCTATCTTCTAGCTTAATTTTAAGCAACTAAACCAATAAGTTAGGAGCCCATGTGTTTGTTTTAAGTAGTTCTTTTATAGCTTAATCCATTTCAGAGCTTATTTTTCATTTCCATTCTTGTTTGCTATAGTACAAAGTTATTTAAAAAGTCTCAAAAAAACCAAAAGATAAGCCCACCTTTTTGAGGTCAGCTTATAAATAAGCTTTTTCTGAGCTTATTATTGCCTTTCAAACCAAGTGCTTTTTATGAAAAATGTTTCCCATAAGCTGTTCTATAACTTTGCTTTTTTAAGTTTTGGCCAATAAGCACTTTGGACTTAGATTGCTAATCGGGGTAAGGTTCAGGGACTAATTGTGTAAATTTGATATTCTTTAGTTAACTCTGTTAGTACTTGATTGTTCACCCCTTTTACACTGTTAATCCCTACCCCATTGCACTGTTAGTCCTTGCCATTTAATTTAGTTAACTTTTATTTATTTGATTTTAATTAATTAGGTTTAGTTCTTAATTAATTAAATTAATCTCAATTAATACAGTAACTTTTAGGGCTTTTTAATTTTTTAACTTTTTTATCATTTAATTTATTTTATGTAATTTTTGTAGAATTTTTATAACATTAATTTTTATCTTTTTATAATTTCTAAGTTTTAATTAGTTTTTAATCTTTAAAAATTCATAAAAAATTCAAAAATTAACAAAAAAATATTTTTCTTTTTTAGAAAATTTTCTTTTGTCATTTAGTTTGTAGGAAAATTATAAAATCTTGTGTAAGGTCATTTTTATAAAAATTTTATTTTTAGCTTACGAGCCTCGGGCCCGATTTGTCGTTTTTGCATTTTAAGCCCATTTTTCTTGTTTTCATAGTTTTAGGGTTTCCTTATACCTAATTTTGTATCCCGTAGTTTTAAGATCCCCATTTCCTTTGCTTGTTTTCCCGTAGATTAAATTAGATTTTATTTAATTAATTTTAGTTGTAATTAGATCAGTGTTTCCATCATATATTCTCAATCATTCAATTTCTCATCAAACCAGGATAAATTTCAATTGCAGCCTCGTTGGGACATACGACCCGGGAATATCTCTTCCGGAATCTTTTTATCATTGATTCTTACTTGTGTATTTTAAGTGTATACTATCAACGAATCAATTTTTGGCGCCGCTGCCGGGGAGGCATTTGCTACGATTTCTATCCGACTTTGATCTGAACTTGTCTTATTATTAATATATCATATTAAAAAACACAAAAATATTTTTCTTTTCTTTTTATTAGTACATATCATATAAAAAAATTAAAAAACCAAAAAATCAAAAAAATAAAAAAATTGTCCATAAAAATTTAATTCTTAAATATTTAAATCTCTAAGTAATATCTTGACTTTTTTAGCCTTGGTCAAGGGTAAAAGAGTTTTTGGATTTGCCTAGTATTTTTTAATATACTTCCCCATCTAGACGAATCAAGAAGCAACGAAGGTTCGGGCTTTGTTTACACCATCAACATCTCGCTCATCGACTAGCGAACGTGGAACCTCGGAGAGTAATCACCTCCTAGTTTAACTAATGTCAATTTACCTTTGTAGCCTAACATACGACCAAAACCAAAGCACGACTAGTCTTGACTAAACTGAACGAAAGCCTCGGCTTTGAATGGCTTATACACGACCTAAAACCCATGCGTGGTTAATATGTACGTACGCATGCAAAGACTTTGGTCGCGGCATGCATAAAATAACGATGTATAGTAGATTTTGTAAACAACGTATCATGCGTGAAAACCAATAAACGAACCAAGGGAAATTGCATTAACTTTAAACACGAACATGATATTCTACGTTGGCTCACTAGGGACTAACAAGCGCTAGGTTTACGCGTGAAATATTGTAGGACTTCTTATGTTGTGACCTCGACCTATGACATGGGTGTGACCAAGTAACCTAAGACGAACCACAACGAGCCATTAAATAACTACATAAGTATAATTAAATAAGAAATTTACCCAACAAAGAGGATGAGCGGTGTTTCCGCGAGCGGTAGTTGTTGCTTAGCAGAAGGTGAAACAGTAGCAGTGATGGACGAGGGGTGTGGTGGTGGCGTCGAGAGATTGAGAAAGACAAATAAGTGGTGAGGTTGTGAGAAAGTAGCAATGATATAAAGTGAGATCTAAATGAAAAATAAGTGATGAAAAGTGACTTAATTGAGATCTTATCTTCTATTTGTCAAAAAGTGAAATTTTGGGTAATCACAGACTCTGGTAAAAACGAGCACATCGTGCTCGTTGGTTCGTGCCCAGGCCTCGTAGACACATGACACAATGAGGCTACCATGTTTGTATTCAAGCGCGACACAGTGGGCTGCTGCCACTGTTGAAACCATGGGTTTCGCAGCAGGTTGCTGCCACTGTTACAGCCAAATGGGTTGCGAATAACACAGCCACACCCTTAGTTTCGACCTTCACCTAGCTCGTGACTAATCTTATAACATGGAGCCATGCGAGATTAACAAGAAAACCTAGCTAGTAATATTTAAGGGTGCGTTGGGGAGAAGGAAGAAGACCACAACAGTGGCCATCAACCCACTGTTGGGCACGACAGAAAAACAAAAAATAATGGGGTAGGCCATGAGAGTTGTTGGTATTGTATAAAAATAATCACAAGAAACCTCCTACTAACAAGCACATAAATCACCTTATTAGAATTTGGGCGTAGAATAGAGTATAAATACCTGCGTCGATTTTGAGCTCAACCCTGATTCATTTCACACCGAACCCAAGCGGGTTGGCAGACTCGCTAATGAGCAAATGTTTACTTAGACAAGTAGAAAGTCTAAATGACGTTTTTTTTATGACTTAAAATTGTGACCACGAAACCGAGTTTTTAAACGAGAAAATAAACTTATCACGGTTTATAAAATTTATTTAACACTAAAACTATTTTAAAGCTTATTCGGGTTTTTAAAACGTAAAAGCCATAAGAGTTAAATCGTGTAATTTACTTGATTTAGAAAATAGAGGAACAAAAATCCATTATTTTGAAACTTAAGGGTATTAGTTGTAAATAAACAATCTTTATAAACCAATTAAACGAGTCGAACGAGCCGTGATAGATATAAAACTGATAATTATACAAGCTAGTTAACGACTGCGGTGAAATAAATAAACGCTATAAGAAAATATTTAAACTTAGTAACTTACAAATAATGTCTATATTTTCCTGAGATATAGATCACATGAACTTGTAAATATAAGTTGTGACGCATAATAGTATCAATTCCTGTACATGTACTTATGGTGGTAAAGCCGTCCCTAGAGCCAACGGTTTAATCAACATTTTTGAAAACTTAAAACATTAGCTCATAAACAACAGTGCCCTTAATGACCCATTGGCATAAGTCATTGCATGCATCAAGAATATAACTCAGATTTGTCATAATAACTTAGGTGTTTGACTGAGTCGCTATTTGACGTACATTGATCAATTATCAATTCAAGACGAATAACTGACAAGGTGAGTTTTCATAGCCCATGCTCTACTGTTTTAAATCATCTTTGGGGTGAGAACATTGCTTATTTCAAACGTGTGAATACAAGTACAATTACTCATTACTGATTGGTCTAAGTCCCTATTTAACCCAAGTTGTTATCTGCCCGATTTATCATGAACCGTTAATTACTTGTAACGCTGAAAGTTATGGGATAGATCTATCGGATTTACGTCCCTTGGTTTGTTCTTGGACTGACATTAGTCCAAGGCAAACTCATTTTCATTTGAGTCAGATTACGTTGTCCCCGGGTTAGACACCTGCAAGGGCATTCATCTATTGTTGGTATATGTTAACGCTTCGGTGTCATGAGCTTTGTATCTGTTATATGACTTTGTAATGCAATTTATATGACTTTGTATATGTTAAAATAGTAATATAAATAATGGATGAAATCCTTGTTATTCAAAAACTAAAGAGCGGATTGGTGGTGGTATGGTGGGTTGGAGAGTAGGGGGGTGTCTGAACTTTTGTTCTGCTTAAACAAACCTATGAACACACCAACTTTAGTTGACACTTTATAATGTTTTCTCAGGTATTTAAGAACGAAGATGTATATGGAATCTCATGCATTGGCACAGTCCATTATAATCAGATACCAAGTGTTTCTATCAATATTCCTTTCATAACTAGTCTTTTCGGATCATGCTAAGTTTGACCTCTTAAACTATCCTATTAGAAGATTATGTGGAGTGTTGATAGTCTTAAGCATACCTCTATCAATTCACTGAATCTTCTATCTAGTGTTGAAGTCATGTGAAGAGACTTGGAATGGAAAGGAGAGTTCTCGCCCACAAAGATCAGTGTACAACACTGCAGTCTTTTCAGCCCGTCCGTGATATCTGGTAGTCTACACAAAACAACACAAGTACATGTTATTATTCTATTTCAGGCAGGGTAGTGAAACAGAAAATGCCATTTATTTGGAAAATAAGATTACCCATTAACAGCTTCAAGATATCGCAACACATTAAGACTCTGCATCTCATCGAGCGACTGCAGAAAAATTGGTTCAGGATGTGTATATACTGACTGAAGTTACGATTTAACTCATTAACATTCTGATTACTTTTTTATCTCAGGTCAATCAAGTTTTACAAATATAGTTATGTTCAGCACCAGTTATTTATTAAAATGTAAAAAATTTTGAACAAAAAGTGTTTCTGGCCAATCCATTTCAACCTCTAGCCCTACACCTCGTTTTAACCTCTAGTTCAACCTGTTAGACCATCCCATTTTGCGACCTCTATGATTTACCCATTTCAGTCGAAAAACAGTACGCTGAGCACTCACTCTTCTACATGACTGGACCATATCTGAATCTGGAACTATACTACCTCCACGAACTTCCTGTCATTTAACATATAAATTTAGTTTCAACGATGCAGTTGTTGAGTACAAACTGTCAGTTCCGCCAATGAGAAGATTTGTACCTTGCTGAAATACCGTATCAACAATAAATTCTTTACTAGACCACACATTCCATAGTAATATAACACGTTTGACATTACCTAAAAACAAAAAGCCTACTAGTTAGCAAGATCTATACGGATTCATTGGCCATGTGGTATGAAAATGAAAAGGTTATCGAGAAACTAACTTTGTTAGACAACCATTCTGACCAAGAAGGTGTTTTGCATAGCGGAGAAACAAGTATGAGACCAATTACTCATTGTGTATATTTTATCTGTTCACCAAAACATATGATAAAAAACATCATAATCTAGAGCTAATGTTATGCCAACGAATATTGTAGAATAAAATGAATGATAAGGATAAAACAATAACGACAATAATAGAATTAAACACTTAAAGTTAAAAAATAAATCACAGCTAGCAAACAGAAACCTCCAAAGAGGTACTACTAACACTTTATAATAAACGGAAGTCATATTTAACCCCTAAACTTCTGATATAACGGTAATAGAATTTACCATGAATACTTATAGTTAAATAAGCACAAAACAAAAATCATTTAAAAATTTGCATCCATCATTCCTAAAGTATTAGCCAATATGCATATGTAGTTAACAAGAACACAAACCTTTAACGAACAACTATAAACAAAAAACAAACCAAACAACAGTCAACACAAGAGCATCAACGCGAGCGAAGCTATTTTCGCCACTAAACCTTTAGTACACTCAAGAGGTAATGTGGTATATAAATTCAAAACCTATTCAAGTTCATATCCACAACAATACCTTATAAAATTAACAACGCAAAATCATTTTTAAGTTAGTAAAGCATTTCGTCAAACACTTGGTCTACGCATACACTCCACAAAACTTTTAAAAAACACAACTTAATTAGGCGTTTCGTCAACAACACATTCAAATTCATATCCACAACACAAAATCATTCAAATTCAAGCAATTTATCAAACAGATTGTCTTACACACATACGAATAACCCTAGAGTCAATATACTAACAAAATCATTCAAAACAAGCAACTTAATTATAGCTCTTGTTAGCAAAAATATAAAAACATAAATTAAACAAACTTGCCTGAAAACGAGGATCACATGAGAGATTTTGAGAAGTAATGGGGTCGGGAGTGACCTGGCCTAAGAACTTGACAGCCCAAAGTTACAATCCCGATGCACAATAGCCTCTGCGTGAGAGTTTTTGTTCCGTGATTCTTCCCAACTCAATAAGAGGTTTGAAGATGAGAATGTAAGAACATGTAGCTTTGATATGTTTTTAGCCCCCCTCTTATTAAGGTGTTTAAACAAAGTATTCCACACACACACACACACACACAATTAAACTTCTTAACCCATTTACTAATTTGCCGCGAGCGAGCGTCTTTGGAGCAGACAAATCTCCCTTGGTGAAAACCGTCCCATTATTCGACTCCTATCAATTTGCAAGGTATCCAATGATGGAAATTCAAAGCTTGCTTTTTGTGTAATTATATATACATCTATCCTAAACATTTCCTAAGCAAAATCCCTCCATACTATCAAGATCATAAAGTTTTAAGGACTTTAGACAAGGGAACACCACAATAGTGCATCATGCACAATTCTGTCTGCTCGCCGTGATCTATTAACTTCATACTTCGCACCACTTTATAATGTAGTTTCCTATAGTGTTTATTCTTCACATCCACTTCGATCAAATTCTGATAAGACCAAGGCAACTGTTCCATAGTAGTACGGCGGTATGAGCTTATACTTTCATAACTCGGTAATCGGGCCTACAAGGTCCAAAACAGACGCGCGCGAAGAGATCGAGTGTCACAGCGATAAATTAACATATAAGTTTTTCAATGATAAAAAAAACTTTCAGAGTGAGTAAAATAAGCAAACGTCTACATGATTGTAACGGACCGTTTGGTTTCTCGGGATCACATTACATAAAACCAAATAATAAATATGGTGTAAATGACCTCAAATACTAGAAGTTTATCCACTGTTTCAAATATTAAGTTATACACACAAGGCCTGAGTCTAGAAAAGAACCTGACATGGGAAAGTTTTTTCTTTTTTATTTAAAATAAAAAATAATACCTGATGTAAGGTGGTGGTCACATGAAAGTTAAGGCCACATTCAACACTATGTTTGCCTACGCTTGTATTCATGAAGTTAAGCTTTGGAGCTGTAGACTGTCCATAAGTGAACACCGTAATCTGTGGGCATTCACTGATCACAACCTTTTCCAATGTTGGCCATGAGAATTCATTCTTTCCCAAGAAGAAACCCACGACGGTTGGTAGATTGACAAGTGCAAGGGACTTCAAACGAGGAAAGACCACCTTTTGGTCTCCAGTTTCTTTATTAACAATGACTTCCATTGCCTCGCAGTCCTTTATCTCCAACTCTTCGAGTTCCGCGAGGCTTTCAAGAGTGGACAATGTGAATATATGTTTCAAAAGGCGACACCCTTGAATTTTCAAGATCTTTAGTTTTGGTAGTTTAAGCATCGTAATATATTCTAGCCTTGGAAGTGACTTTCCAGTATCAGTACCACTCTTGTTGTTGATCTCTTGACTTTCAAACACCTCTGTCATCGATTTGCAGTCACTTATTTCCAGCACTTGAAGCTTTTGCATTTGTCCTACAGCATACCATGGAATCACACTTGACAATGCACCACAATCTTCTATACTTATCTCTCTAGCGTATTGACATAAGGACCAAGAAGACTTTGAAGATAACATGAAAAAAAAAGAGACTCTTAATTATAGTAATAAACAGAGTCTATAATTATTTGACAAAAAAACACCAACCTTTGTTTTAGTAGCTCAATATATAGGAAAAATACCTTAAGCTGGTCATGAATATCAGCACATATACCATTGGCACAACCACCAATACACTTGAAATTTCTGAGTGTTTTAAGCTTGAGAAGGTCTAAATGAGTGAAGAAAGTGGTGGTTGTGTGGGAATATATAGACGCATCTTCATCATCTCTGTTTGAAACAACCTCTTCAATACCATCACAAAACTCTATTTCAATTTTCTTTAGGTTGGAAAGAAGTTTCGCCATGAGAGGTGAAAACAAGTACTTGATGCTATTGCAGCCTGCCATTGTTATGGTTGTGAGGTTTTGGAATGAGGACTGTGACTGTGGTTTTTGAAGAATTAAGAATTCATTCCAATTGCACTTCCACACGTGACTCATCCTCTCCAAATAATTTAACTCTAATTCTTCAAGATAGGGGAGTACAAGTGGTTGTTGAGAATCGTGAGCTAAATCTCTGCTACTTGGACTCATTATCTCAAAGGCCACCTCCACAGCTTTATAGTAAACCAATGAAAGGTAAAGAAGGTGATGGAAAGTGTGCAGCAGATAAGATGGGAATGCTACTTTAGATACAACATCAAATGCAACATCAAATCAAATGTTATACAACAAGGTATATAGTATCCATGCGTTGTTGCGTATTTTTATATCTTATTTTTTTATATTGCGATAAGTATATAAATTCTGTAAATAAGAATTTTTAAAAATATTTTGATTAACTTATTTTTTTTAATCTATATCATATGTATAACAATTTTATCATCTTTTGATGACGTTTGAATGATACATTTTTATTAAAAAATAAATATGAAACGACGACATATTCCGTTGGCATACTTTTTAATATGTGTTACGTTAACATATTAGTAAAAGTAACTATTTGTTAGAATTGGATAATACTTGCAATCTTTTTGTTATTAATAAATTGTTAAAGGGTAAAGCATATAATTTATAAGAAAAACTCACCAAACTAACAAGCTAATCATATACTAGTATTTGTCTAATGTTATAAAATCGTAACAAAATTATAAGTATCTTGGACTCATTTGAATCGCAATTGTAAGACCTTTTAAATGGTAAACTCAAGAGGCAAAATAAGATAAAAGTTGTTATTTCATTGTCAGTATTACATAATTAGGGGGTCAAAATAAAAATTGCAAAACAACTTACTAAATTAACCCTTCTTTTATGGGGTGTTATGAAGATATTTCTTTCACATTTTGAGAAGCTTCATAGGCCGTATGTTTCACCAAATGTGTAGTATTTAGTAATAAGTTCCATGGACTAGAACCGGATAGAGTTCATAGTTGTACCAAATATGGGGTTTCCTCCCGCGTGCTTAAAGGGAAGGGTGTCATTGCCTTCCTGGTTGTGTGGGCTCGCTACGCCTTCTGGGCTAGGGGTCATGTAGCCACAAATTGCCGTTCCAAAAAAAAAAAAGTTGTACCAAATATTTGACAAATATATTTTTTGAAAAATTAACATCCAAGGAATATATAAGATATGAGAAATAAATAAACAAGAGCAAATTACAAAAATAGTCGATGTAGTTTGCCAAAAACCATGGATTTAGTCCCTAACTCTAGCGATGTAGTATTTCACTTATGAATGGTTGCTTTAATGTTTAAAAGTATACTAGATATTTTGTGCATGCAGTGTGTTTTCAAAGAGCTTCAAGAGGAAGAGGGACGGGTGTCTCGGGGATCCCAAGACACCCATAGATATTTGTGTCTTAGTGTTAATTTTATTGAAAAAACATTGATTTTTTTAATTGCACTCGGTCCTAAAAATTATGCTTATAGTATTGTTTAGTTTATTTAAAGTGCATCTAGTCATTTCGCGTCATGGTTTTGTCCCTGAATAGGTATGCGCCATGTACAAATTAGAAATATTTGAATATTCTCTGTTTTTCTTTATATTAATGATTTTTTAACGTAAAAACAAGGCCACAACCACTAGTGGGTTTAGTCAGAATAAGGTGTCGTAACCCGCAGCGACCGTCGCAGAGCCGCGAGATTATTTTTTTGCAACCAGGACCGGGGGGGATAATGCCAACTACTAGTTGGTGGGGATCGTTGGGAGTCACCTTGCAACGAACCTAACCTCAAGACTATCTCCTTAATATTTAAAAAAAAATATATATTAAAATTCAAACATTTTATATAAAGATCAAACGCAAGTCAGAAAAAATGCATAATTGGCTTGTTTTTCGCAATTGTCAACGATCTTTTCAGTGGCATTTTTTTTTTTTTTTTTTTCCTGAACGAATCGATAGATATGCGCTCCATATTTGATAAATAAAGTTTGTTAAATAAAAAAGTCGTAAATAGGTTAAAGTTCAAGATCGTGTTTTTGTACATTTAACATATTTGAGTGAGGCGTTTTAAAAATTATTTTTTTTACGTCGTGAGTCGTGAAGTTTTTCTTAATAGTAAAAGAGGCCGTTTGAGAGAGGTATGTTGCCCAAAACTTCTCATGTTTATTACGTAGTGTTACGTAATAATAATGTCTAGAAAACTTAATATTATTAATTTATAAGTTCAAAAATAATAAATGGCATTCAAGTAATAAAAGGGAAGTTTGCCTAATCATTACCCTATTAAATGTGAGAGTTTTTAAATATTAAGTTAAGAGTCGTATATACCTCTTGATCTTGTTTACTCTCCACCATTTCATCGTTTCTCTCACTTTCTCCGCCGCAATTAAAAATTGTAACTTGTTTGAGTGCTCTCATCTCAAATTTTGTTGTGGCAGGTGTGATTATATTTTCAAACCTCCAACAATATCTAATATCTATGCTTTCAACAGCTTCAAATCCATGAATCAAGTTATTTCCACCATCTTTTATCCTCCACACCTCTCTAAGCTTCCCTAATTCCTCCAGGTAGATGCTTCTCAACCTGCTGCTGCTAACTTTATCCGTTTCACCAACACATCTCATGTCGATGTCGAATATCACTTCAACAGAAGCACATTCAAAAACTTTAAGCCCTTCTAGATGATTGAATAATGGCATCGGATTGCTTGGGAAAAGATTCACAAGACTATCGCAATATTCCACTACAATGCTTCTCAAGCTGCTTGTAAAAACCTGCTCTCCACCAGTACTTCCCCAGTCATCATCAAATAGCACTTGAATGGAACCACAACTTCTAACATCAAGCTCTTGTAGATTATTCAAGAATGGAAATGGATTGCATGAAAAAAGCTTCACAAGACTATCACATTTCTTCACTTTAATGCTTCTCAATCTGCTGCTGCTAAGTTGCTCGATTACACCAAAATTTATGGTGAACAAGACTTCAACGGAATCACAACCCTCGACCATAAGCTCTCTCAATAGACACAGATTACTACTACTAAACTGAGGAGGCCATATCTCCTTCAAATTCTCCATATCCGAAACAAACAACTTTTCCAGCTTAGGAGTCGCATCCTGCAAATTATTGTAGATTTGTCATCCATTAAATATCCACATCATTTCGAACCACTGTTAGTTAGTATAAAAGATTGTTAAAATTGTAATTTAAAAACAAAACACATACTTACCTCTTTGTGAAAGAAAGATTGCACGCGGGAAATATTACTCGACACGGAAGATGATGCACTACTGGGATAAATGCTTGTAAAGCTCTGAAGGCCTTCAAGTTGCAACTCCAGGAGACACGGTAGCTCAATTACATTGACCTTATCGCAGAAACTCGATAGATTTGGTAGCTCAGCCAACCTGAGATACTTTAAGTTGGAAAACTTAATTATATCTGATTCATCATTCTTAGCATTCTTAGCATGTATGACTGCTTCCATTATTGGGCATCTGGAAATTTCCAGATACTCAAGCTTTGACAACTTTGTTGCAACATTCAGTGTGAAAAGGTATCTCAAATCTTCACATTCTGTAACTTTAAGAAATCTTAAATTGTAAAACGAAGAGTTTCGAGGAGGATGTCGAGGATGCGGGGATTCCACGTCAACATCTTCAAGAGTGTTCATATCATTCACTTGTAGATAAAGTGCATCCGTGATCTTAAACAGCTCGTTGATTTTAGATTTCAGTAGTTCTTCTCTGTTGGTGACCAGCTTCAAGCTGTTTTCATATAAGTGCATGCCAACTTGATCTGGTTCTAAATCGTCTTTAACTTCTGAATAATAACATCCCACCGAGAGCTTGAATCTATTTAGTTTCTCAAAAGCCATATTCTTCAGATGAGCATTGTTGCCAATGAATTCAAATTCTAATGCAGAAAGATGCTCTGAACGTTCTGCAAGTTCATTATAGTTTTTGTCTGTTAAGCAGCATGCCTTTTTATCAAAAGCTATCATATAAAGCTCTTCAAGTTTCGCCATGTTTTTCAAGACACCGTCATCTATAACAAGATTGTAACAACCTGTTACATCCAGTAGTCTTAGCTTCTTTAAATTTCCGAATGTGGAAGGTAAGATTGTAATGCCAGAGTTAGCAAAGCTAAGCACTTCTAGATTCGAAAGATTTCCAATACAAGTTAAATCAAGCATCAACGAGCATTCATCGAGACAAAGAGTTCGAAGGTTGGTGGAGCACTGAAATGATGTTGGAACTACTGGATACTCCAATTTCTCAAATGCTATAACTTGAAGCTTTTTCATTCCTTCATAAAAGTCTGGAGGAAACAATAGCGACTCATTTCCATGCATAAGCTTCAAAAGTGAAAGGTTTGGAAACTTAAATTCACTAGGAAACTCAGATATGCCCTTGCATGCTAACGAAATTTGCTTGCAAGACTGGCTCATGTTATTAGCTTCACTCCACTTTGAGAAATCATCATGGTGAATGATCCAACATCCGTCCTCACCACCTTTGGAAACCGTACCTACCACAAATGCAAGCACAAGATCATGCATTTTCACACATTCATAGTCATCACTATCACCATCCATCAACAAATATGCATTTTTGAGAATAACATGCATGTATAACAAAACCATAACATGCATATGAATGTGTGTAGTACAAAACATATGTGCATGGTTTAATTGGGATATCATGCTACTGACATTCATATTTTCTTTGTGGCTTAATTGCATCGAATGGGATATAAAGGTTTTTATAATCGGCTGACTATATTAGGATATAATATATATCGTATATAATATTGTGTTGTGAATGAATTGATTGGATGGGTCGAATTATATAATGAGGGAGAGGGGTATTTATATAGCCATCAAACCCTAATTTAAGATAAACTAGGATACCCTCATAATCCTTATCACAATACAATACTTATCCCTTGTCTCTAAAATTTATCTCAAAACCCCCTCTCAGAAGCTATATGGGTTGGTCAACAAGTGACACCCACAAGGTTCGGGTTTTATCAATTTTAGGCCTACGGTTTCTATTAAAACGCATATATTAATTAGTTTATAACGTCTAACGGTTAAACCAATAATCATTAAATAATTATCGTGAAGTATATTAAATCCTTAATAATAAATAAATAAATATTAAGTATTTAATAAACGTACTCTTCGTGTCTTAACGTGTGTGCCCCCAATAGGCTCACATATTCGTAACGTATTCGTGCTAGTCCGACTACCATAACCCAACAGCTCCCACTTGGGAGTTGGAGTAGCACCTAACACTTATACCTATAATTGGCAAAGTCCTAGCACTTCCACAACAATTATTTTTACTTATGAATATTAAGATGATAAGGAGTTTCAAAAATCATCTCAGGTTAGTAATGGTTATAAAATTTCTTGTTTTTTATAATCATACCCTTTGTTACAGATAACCGTTAAAACATTGGATATAGGACCTTAAGTCATCCATATATTTAACATTATGTTTTCTCAGTTATAGAATTAAATCAATTATACCAAATGTAATCAAGAATCATCTTCCATTACCCTTTAGGTGCGGCCACGACAATTATCTGATTAAAATCTGGAGAGGGCCCATGGTATCTTGGCAATACATCACATTCTGTTATACTTATCTCTCTTGCGTATTGACATAAGGACCAGGACCACGAAGCTTGAGATAACTGAAAAAAAAACAAGAATTTGATTATATAATCAACAGAGCTAATAATATTAACCAACCTTTATTTTAGTCATTGAATATATAGAAAACATACCTTAAGCTCGTCATGAATGTCAGTAGATACGCTCTCAACACCACCAGCAATACGCCTGAAATTTCTGAGTTTTACAAGCTTAAGAATGTCTAAATGAGGGAAGAAATTAGTGGTGGTTGTGGGGAAATATATAGACGCATCTTCATCATCTCTGTTTGAAACAACCTCTTCAATACCATCACAAGAACGTATATTAATTTTCTTTAAGTTGGAAAGAAGTTTCGCCATGAGAGGTGAAAACAAGTACTTGATGCTATTGCAGCCTTCCATTGTTATGGTTGTGAGGTTATGGAATGAGGACTGTGACTGTGGTTTTTGAAGAATTAAGAATTCATTCCAATTGCACTTCCACACGTGACTCATCCTCTCCAAATAATTTAACTCTAATTCTTCAAGATAGGGGAGTATGAGTGGTTGTTGAGTATTGTGAGGTGATTCTCTAATACTTGGACTCATCATCTCAAAGGCCACCTCCACAGCTTTATAGTTACTCAATATGAGTTTATGAAGGTGATGGAAAGTGTGCAGTAGAAAAGATGGGAATGCTACTTTAGATATATCATCATTTAATTCTTTCCCGGGTATAGATACAACATCAATCTGCATCATCAAATCAAATGTTAGAGCATCCACAATGGGACTTTTCCCTATTCTAAAAAGCTTTTTAATGGACATTTTGGCATTGCATTGATAGGTTTTTAGAAAGAAATTTTACAAAGACTTGGTAAACACTATAACTCTTTTGTAAAAGCCTTAGTTATTCAAGAGCATTTTCATTAAATGCATTCAATGCATCAAGTCTTTAAGACCTGATGCATTGTAGATGCTCTTATACAACACGCTATATATTCGGTACTTTTATATTCTTAATTTTTTATATTGCGATAAGTATATAAATTTTGTAAATAAGAATTTCTAAAAATATTTTGATTAATGTATTTTTTTTTAATATACATGAATTTTATCATCTTTTGATGCGTTTGAATGATACATTTTCTTTCAAAAATAAATATTAAAAGACTACATATTCAGTTGGCATATTGTTTGATATGTGTTACATTTAAGATATTAATTAGTAAAAGTAACTACTCGTATTTGTTAGACCTGGACTTGCTATCTTTTTATTATTAATAAGTTGTTAAAGTGTAAAATATGTAATTTATAAAAAAACTCACCAAACTAACAAACTAATCATATATTTGTTATAACTACTCCGCGTACACCGGCGGCGATAAATATACTTACATTATAAAAATATAGTGAATGTAGTATCTTTTTTGTTAGGATGCGGGAAGTTGACGTGGTTCGCTACCCGCATGAGATAACTATTGTCAACCCAACTCTTCTCGCAATTTCTTACCCGCTTAGTGAAGTCCTTTCGCAACACTCCCAATGTATATGTGTTCGGCGTATGTATTTGTTTGGGTTTCCGGTAGTTTTCCGCAACGTTATATTGACATCATCACTCCCGCATATACAAAGACCCTCACACTCTCTTACCCGTCAAACAATCTCTTCATAAGTATATATATAATTTTGACGATTCAAGTTTGTATATTTATTCAAATTAAGGTTAAAGTTGTAAAAAATGTTGAATTAAAATAATATAAACCCACTAAAAAGTGAAAAAACTAAAGTTCAAAAAAGTATATTAAAATAGATATTGAATTAAAGAGAAAAAAATTTAAAAATATGATAAAATTAGATAATAAAAAAAATATAGTAAAGAAGATATTGTTGATTTTTTGAATGAGATATGTCACATGTCACTCTAGAAACCATTTATTAAAAATTACATGGAGGGTCAAGATCTCATATCATTATCTTAATTTTTAGTGAGACCCGCATCATAATTGCTTTATATATAATAATATAGATAGATGTAGATAGATGTTATTTATTTTATAAAATCGTAACAAAATTATAAGTATCTAAATTGATTTGAATCGTAATTGTAAAACCTTTTACATGGTAAACTTCTAAAAAAACAAAAATCTTATCTCGGTTTACGCAAGAGGCAAAATAAGATAAAAGTTGTTATTACCTTATCATTATTACATAATTAGGGGTTCAAACTAAGAATTGCAGAACTTCTTTTATGGAAAAATTTCTTTTAAAATTTGAGAAGCTTCATAAGACACCTACGTCACCCAATGTAAACATAGATATTTAGTACTACTAGTACATTTCATGAACTAAAACTGGATAGCAAAGTTCATAGTTGCACCAAATTTTTGACATATATATTTTTAAAAATTAACATCTAAGGAATATCTAAGATATGCATGGTTTTAAAAGGCGCGCTATGGCGTCGCAAAGGCCTAGCAAAGGCGCGAGGCGTGACTTTCACGCCACGCAATAGACCAAGGCTTGGGCTTAAGGCTTGACGTGAGACGAGGAGTGAAAAAACGTGATAAGACGCGATAAAACGTGATGCGTGAAGGCTTTTTCGAACTCAATTTCGATAAAAATCGTATTTTTATATTTACGTAAAGAAAGCTGAGAAAATAAAATATACTGTAAAAAAAGGTACGTTTAGAGGCACCTTTACAAACAAAAATAAAGATAACAAGCTACTTTGAGATAAGTGGTTGGGACTGATTTTTTTAAAAGAAAAAAATTTAAAAAGAAAATATATCTGTAGTTTTCTCTACTATCACCCCACGTGGCTAATTTCTTTCAAAATTTCTCTTTCAAATATTATTAATTTATCAGTTCAAAAATAATAAATAGCATTCAAGTAATAAAAGGAGGTTGCCTAACAAAATTTAGGGATTATTAAATGTTAGTACTAGTTTTTAAACATTAAGTTACATACCTCTTGTTTACTCTCCACCATTTCATTGTTTCTCTCTCTTTCTCTGCCGCAACTCATAATTACAACTTGTTTGAGTGCTCTCATATCAAAAATGGTTGTGGCAGGTGTGATTAAATTTTCGCACTTCTTACAATCTCTAATATCTATGCTTTCGACAGCTTCAAAGCCATGAATCAAGTTATTTCCACCATCTTTTATCCTCCACACCTCTCTAAGCTTCCCTAATCCCACCAACAATATGCTTCTCAACCTGCTACTGCTAACTTTATCCGTTTCACCAACGCATCCCATGTCGATGTCGAATATCACTTCAACAGAAGCACATTCAAAAACTTTAAGCCCTTCTAGATGATTGAATAATGGCATCGGATTGCTTGGGAAAAGATTCACAAGACTATCACAACTAAACACGTTAATGCTTCTCAAGCTGCTGCTACAAACTTGTTCTTCACTTTTACTAGCACGTCCCAAGTCAGTGTTAAATCATACGTTGAACCTCTAATGTCTAACCCTAACTCATACGTTGAACCTCTAATGTCTAACCCTAACTCATACGTTGAAC
>BQNB010087509.1:0-27904 GCA_026074375.1 Tanacetum coccineum
TGTCTATACCAAAAAAGGTTAACAAAATGTTTTCTTAACTTTGTGCTACAAGTTGTTTTGCATGCTTCTTGTACACGATTTTTGTCACATATTTTGTAAAATTTATAAGTATACCCTTATATGAAGTTTTAAGTCTATGCCAGCCAAATGAAGAACACGTGCATTTGGATTGTCTTCTCTGGTCAGACCTTTGTTAATTTTCGCACGTTCTCTTTTGGTTGACTTAAATCGAGTTACCTGGTCAGACCTCGGACCTAAGTCATAAGATAAGACAAAAACATGTACATGACCTTACTGTATGAGTTACTAAAGTCATGTGTCTCATAAATCTAAGAGTTGCATTAACAATGCAATTAACGCTCGTCGCTTACCTCTTGCCCTACTTGTTTACACACTGGTCAGACCTCTGGTAATAAGTGGGAGGACAAGTTGGATCTTAGTCTTATTAGTAATTAATTGGGTAGTTAATTCTTTTAAGAATTTAATTATCTAAAATACTAAATTGAACTTTCTATGTTCTGTCTGGTTAATTGTGTTAATTGCAACATAATTCGTAAACAAAAGTTTTTGTTCTCATAGAAGACAAACAAAGTCTTTGTTCTTGGTAAGAAGAGTGAGACTTACTCCTATCTCTTCTCATTGGTTGACAAGAATAAGATAGGGTTATAATTGAATTTTTCTCAATTATACTTAAACTCACTTTCAATCTTTCATTTTCCTTTTTTGGTTTTAAAATATTTGAAAGATAAAATATTTGTGTAACTAGAGAACATTGTGTCTATAGCTACCAAATAATGACATCTTGCACTTGTCACGATGTATGAGTTTAAACCGCAACGAGTAAAGAAAATTACTAGCAGGTCTTCTAGGTAAATTTTCTTGGACTCGATTCATTCCTTATAGTGCTAAATACCCTTGTGGCTAGGCATACCGATTAAGGAGGAATTGCATGCTAAATATTCAAGTTAATGTATACGTGATGGCTAGTCCCTCATCTACATAAGTAGAACTTCATATACTCTGTACAATACCTAAGTACATTGCTACTTGTAGGCATTTTAAGATAGTAGGAAAGTAAATAAATCGATATTTGCTTTCTACTGGTGATGTAACACTTACAATGTTGACAAATCCAGTGGGAACTTTGCGTTTTACTACTGAAAAGACATTCATGTGAGGTTGTCAATTTCAGTGGGAGCTACAAGATTTATTTTCTTGGTAGTTACCCATATTATTTCTAACTTGATTTGAAATAATTCATTACTTTCCGAATATGAACGACCGTAGTTTAAGGAAAATTGCATTTTATTTTATAGATAACACGTTTCCTTTCCGATGTTGTTTTCAGAAACGTTATCTATAGAATAATAATCCACAATTCCTTATTCAACATTATGGTTTGAAATCTACTTGTTATATCTATGATACTATCATATTGTTTATACATTCAAGCGTTTGTCGTATTGTATTAGGTAATGTTGTCCCCTACACAAGTGAGAGAAATCCTAAGTGTGTGCAAGGAACAACATATAACAATATGATTAATTGGTTTCTCTTGACCGCAAGGTAAGAAAGCTAATAAATCTACTAGGACTTAAACACACATGATGTTTGTTGCCCTATTACATTTAAAAGTCAAGATATAATCTAAGGATACTTCAACTAATTGACTATATGATTTAGTCAAAATAATTATGGTTAATTATATAATCATGATTATGAAGTATGAAATTAACTTGAAATTACCATTGAACTCAAGAGTTTGCGTTCATGATTACTTTAGTTAGTATAATTATGTTTACTTGTTAAGACGTAATTATAAAGTCCTTGAATTTGTCAATGACTTATAACATAAAGTATGTAGTAACATTGTTATGTCTTCTTGTTAACACATAAACAAAAGGTCCTTGAATGATTCAACGACATATAATGTATACTTGACATGTTTTGTTTTCTTATAAACACATGATCAAAGAATTCTTGAACTGTTCTGTCTTCTTGTGAACACATGAACTGGTGTTAATTGTACTTATTCAAGAAAATATACATTTATAGCATGCACTTGGTTGGTAATATAACTGTGTATTCAATTTGGCTCAAACAATTGACAAGTATTTAATCCATGGAGCAATTAGTTATCTAGGGAACTTCTGATGGAGTTCTCACTATTCAATACTCATAGAATACACAATATTGGTATGTCTTATGTTATTGAAAACAAACGTATATTCGTTATTGTTGATTTTTGATAACTAAATTGATTACCTTCAAAAATCTATCAAGGTTAGAAATTTGCGTGTGTCATGGATACACTCAATATAGTTCAAACCTAGAAGGTATTCAAGACATTATCTACTCTATGGTATTAGGATATATACCATTATGTTTGATTAAAGTTTATGAAATTTGTTATTATCTTATGATAGCATGTAAGTAAACAAGTAGAGATGGGAACTATAAATGTATTTTGTATTTGTCCAATTAGAAAATTTATAGTTGCTTAAATACTTAGTGTTTAGAGAAGTATCTCTTCTTACAAAAGTAAGTGGGAGCATCTAAAAATCTTGAAGATATTTAAGAACAAAATGCATAACCTTATGAATTCACTTGCTGATGTGATACTAAGGTTAAGCATGAAAATGTCGAACCAGAGTATAATATAACTCTCATTCATAAAGGCGCAAGGATGCCTCATCACTTGAGTGATATTTTAATATCAATGCCGAGGAATATAAGTTAAAGGGTCATAATAAACCTGCTAACTAATAAGATGAATTATTATATTTTGGATCTGATAAATATCTTAGAACTGTGAATGACTATTGACGTGTCCTTAACAAGAAATCAATGGTTTGAGATTGATTGATCTTTCACCAAAATGTAAAATGTGAGGTGAGAATGAGTTTCTTTTGAAGAAATGCTCATAAGGACAAGATTATATACTTATTAATGTCTGACTAAAGACAAGAGTTTTTAATCTTACTCAAGCAATTGACTATGATTAAATATTTCTTTTCTACACGCATTAATTACAAAGATAACTAATTGTCATACATGTTTTCTTGAATCTGAAACATAAAAAATTAAGATTCGTAACTCTTTCCTTAATGATTACCTTTGCGAGGACGGTGCGTAATCAAAAGGGTTATGAGTCTATATTTAGAATATGACAATTAAGTTTTATAACTCTTTCCTTTATGATTACTTTTGCGAGGACGGTGTGTAATCAAAAGGGGTATGAGTATATATAATCTTTATAAAGTATACAAGATAAAAGAATCCAAGTGTGTATTAGATCTTGCATCTAGGAGCTGAGATCTTAAGTTTAATTACAATATGTTTTTTTATTAAATTAAGATAACTCCTGAGTACACCTGACATCAAGTGGGAGCACTATGTTTTTCCTCAAATTCATATGTTGTGTAACATATTGAAGGTATCATTCCATCTAAGATAGATGTTAATCCTTGAGGTTGGAATGAAACTTCACTTGCGAATTTTAGGAAATTAAACAAACGACCTTGGAATGAATGTTTAATGAAATAAACATATGCGGAAATTAAGTCCAACAAAATGCAATACATCATTGAAGCAAGTCTTAAATGATATATTTCACTGGGATAATTTAATACATGAATGGAAACCTTGTGTTTTTAACGAAGGATTCATCATGTATATCTTATATTGTATATGAGACTGGTTGTTACTTTTGCACGAGAGCAAGATGAGATAACAACAATAATATCTAATTGAGAGTGTTTAGATGATTGATAACAACGTTATCTAATTGAGAGTGATTTAGATGACTGTTAAAACAAATGTTTACGAATTGTATAAGGCATAGTGTTGTTTGTGTGTACACACGATGCTAGAGAATAATCAATCCTTGTTTAAAATGGAATTTCATTTTTATGATAATATACAGCGATGTCGTATACCCCACTTGTGGGAATGGCCATGGTGAGGTGATGCGGTGTTAGCATTCTGTTGTGGTTGGCGCGGGAATTGGTTATGTACTTGGCATTCATTGATTTATTTATCATGTTTTTTCCGGCGCAGGTCGCAGTGCATGGTGGGCAGTAGTACCCAGACCCGTAAGGCTCTTGCTACTAAAAATCGTGGTCTGAGTGCATACTGCATGAACCCGCATGAATCTCGCGGAGCACATAGTCTGCCTGAATAGGTCCGACGCTCGGCCTGCATGGTTGTAGGAATCCAGAAGTCGATCGAGGCACACCCATTTCGATAGTTTGAATCTCTGCGTCCGTGCGACGTATTTCGCCGGGCATCCTTTTGTCATGAGGGAGCGTGCCCCTTGCTTTATGAATTGATGATAGGGAGTATCCCGTAGGATCCTGCTCTTCTAGATCGTGATATCTCATCTTCGAGGATGGATTTGTTCTTCAAGATTTCGACCAACACCTGCTTTGATAGGTGCGCGAAGCTTGTGGATGCGATCTTACTTAAGGCATCCGATTTTTTGTTGTCACCCCTAGGAACTTGCCTAATGGTGAATCTATCAAAGCCCTGGATTAGCGGACTTTGTCTGATGGTCGAGGTAATTGAAATATGTTGGTCTTCTTTAGCCAAACTGGATGGCTACTAATCGGGGAGGTACCACATTTGGCTTCTAGGTTACGTATACCCTTTCGAGTTGCAATGCGTTTTGTCCCGCCAATAAGGGCTTGCTACTCCGCCTCGTTGTTCGTGGCTGTGAATTCAAAGACGCAGTGCGTAATGTGATTCCCATTCCTTCAGGGTAGGAGGATGACGGCCTGCGCCCAACCCGCTACGCATGGACGATCCCAGCCGTGAATAAGATCCATGGTTCTTGGAGTTTTACTTCGCTCTGGGGGAGTACAGCATTGGTTTTTGGTTTTTCGATGAGAAAATCCGCCAGTATCTGTCCTTTACTGTGGTGCGGTGGTCTATAAGAATGTTATGCTCCCCCAGCAAAAACGCACCACTGGTTTAGAGATACAAATGTTTGATGGGATTGATCTGTGGTTTACAGTATTGGGTGCGATTGGAAAATCTAACTGCGCAGTCTTTTGGCGGGCAAAATACTAACGCCAGGATCGCTTCTCCATTGCGCTATAGTTTGATCTCGTTTCCTTGAGTGCTTTACTTACGAAAGTATTATCCGGTGTTTGTACAGAGTCCCTATCTGCTCAGTAGCACGACGCTATTGTCTCACTGCATCGCGGATAAATACATAATCTACTCACCTCCCCTGGTTTGTCGGGGTGCCAAACTAGCGTGGGAAAGTGCATGCTATATGCTGCATGAGCGGCGTGAAGCTTCTTCTGCTACTGTAGTCACAAAATTCTCCCTTCTTTCGTACACTTCTTGAGCGTTGAACAGGGGTGTGACTTGTCTGCTGACTGGATAGGATACCTGTTCAAACAGGCGAACTTCCCATTTAACGACTGGACTTCCTTTCCAATTTGTTTTTTCGTGGCGCGGTGAAGGAGTTAGATGACAGCTTTTGTTTTTTATGGACACGGCTTGATGCCGTCAAGGTTCTATCAAGTATCCGAGGAAACATGCCTTCTGTATAAGCCCCAAAAGTGCATTTTTAGGAATTTAGCTTCATATTGATTTGTCGCAGTGCCCTAAAGTTTCTACTATGTCGAGCACAACTCGTCTTCGGTGTATTTGTGGCTCTTTATTACAAGGTCATCGACATAGACTTCCAGGTTAACGGCCCACTTGCCCCTCGATGCGTTATTACAGTCGCTGGTAGGTTGGCCACCGGTTTTCTTTAGGCAAAATGCATCATTGTATAGCAATAGGGACACCTTGACTTGTGTGAAGGCTTTTTGTCTGTTCCTCGTCATCCTGGGCACATTTTTGGATTTGGTGATTACCCTGTATGAGTCCAAAGAAGCACTTTGAAGGGGTTATCCGAATTCAAGGACTCCCATTTCCATGTCAATTCTCTGGTAGTGGATAGCAGTCTTGTGGTCCATGCTTGTAAGGTCAGTGAAAGATACACACGCACATCCGCCCAGTACATTCGCTCCTCTTTGCCATAAACTAGTTGGAGAGCCAGTCATGGTAATAGATCTTCTCGCATGAATACCTGCCTCCACGAGTTTATGTACTCCTCCAGAATGGCCTTAGTACGCTCTGGAGCTTGCCCGCGTTTTTTTCTGCCTTTACTGAGGGGTATCCTTGTCGGATTTCAGAAATTGTGTTCTGTGATCGATCGTGGCACTCAGTCATGTGTTTTGGTTCCCATGCAAAGATATCGAGGTTTTCTTTGCAAGAGTGCGCCACCAAGCCGCCTTACCCGTATCAGGACAGCGACCCACCCGATCGTTACTTCTTGCTTGGGTAATCGGGATGAATCGCGAACTTCAAGTTTGTCACTTTGTTGCGTGTTGTCTCTGAGTCTGATTCACGTCTCATTTTGTGACTGGTTGCATCTTTAGGTGGTGCGGCTGGTGTTGTAGATGGTGACAATTCCGCCGGTCGTATGGGGAAATTTTAGCATCGTGGGTCGTGGGAGGGGACCGCGGTATCGCTAAAGATCTGGTCTTCCCAATTAATGCTTTGTATGGCGATGGTGATCTGATCACATAAATTCATATAGGCTGTTTATGGAAGTGATCCTTATTGCCCAACCAAATAACCCGGTATCGTTATTTGCCCCATGGGGCCATATCGTTTCTCCGTGGAGCCAGTCAACGATGTCGTGGCCGGGTTTAACTGACTTTTTACTTCGGGCGAGTCTTTTGGAAGCAATGTTAGAAGTGTGTCTATAGATGCTCCGTCAATCAATATGTGACATGCGGTGGAATGTCGTGAACCCGTGCATTTATCTCGATGTAAGTGGCTACACCACTGGTTGTCCGCATTTTGTTTAAAGTGGGGAAAAGAGATGCCACTTCCATGCAAAAAATTTTAGCTGACTTTTTGCTTAGTTTTTCGCTGCCATGACTGCACCATATAGATGGTGTCAGCCTTGTCTTAGGTTGGTTCTTTCTTGGGCTCTGACTCCTTTTGTTTATCTTTCCTTCCTTGTGTCTTCACCAGGTGATCCAATCTGCCTTCCTTTACCAATTTGTCAATTAGCTGGCGCAGTTGGTCCACTCTTGGTAGTATGCCATTTGCCTATGATACTCACAGTATCCGTTTCCCCACGCGTTGATTTCTGGAGTGTGCATTGGTGGTAGGTTCTTGGGAAGTTTGCACTTTGTAGCGAGTATCTCCTTTGGGTCATTGTCAGTGGGCTTAGTTTTAGGGTGTACTTGTCGTTCCACGCCGCCCCTCTGGACAGCGGTAGCGGTTGTTGCGACTGCTACTCTGGTCCATTGGTTGTCCTCCTTGGATGTTCCTGTGACTCTGTTGTTTGAGTAGCTTTTCTGCTGTCCGCAGGCGGCTGGCTTCTCATTGAATGAAGGACCTTGTGCGTTTCATCAATCATTCAAAGGTTAGGGGAACCCTTTTCATTCAACCTTTTGATAAGTTCTGGGTTATTTATACCATTCATAAAACCCTGAGATCTTGAGAATTTTTTGGGTCACGCCTGACGTGTTATGCATTCGTTCCTTTATAGCGCTTAAGTAGGCGTTATGGACTCCTCTTGGCGCTGTTTCACCGCTGGCAAGCTCGACAGGGTTCTGGCACACTTCTTCCTTTGAGTAAATTTAAGCGGACATGCTTCGCCTATCTTCACCCATCAATCGCTTCTGCGTGGTAGTTGGCTGAACAGGTTTCCGCGCGTTTTCCTACTAACGTGGAATTTACATGTGGCACCACATGGGTTGTGGCCATGTTTTCAATAGTGCCGACCGATTCGGAAGATTTTTTAGATTAGGTCGTCAAGATCTTTCCCCCACCCCCCACCTGTCCCATCATACGTTTTTTACGTTAGCAGGCATTTGCGCCTTTTCTTAGCCTTCGAGAATTAGGCTTATGCGCCGCGAAATGCGTCGTCCTTTTGCGACGCCATGGACGGGACATATCTTTATAGTCTTCATCTTCACAATGTTGTTCTTGGATTTCTAGTGTCCCGTTTCTGCAACGTCCTCGTTGTCCGAGGGAGTTTCTGAGCGAGCTTACTCTTCTGCGGCGCTTGCGCCGACAGTTCTCAGAGTCGAACTATGGAGGACCCTTCCACTCGGGGAGAAGACGCCTTTGTCCAGCCTGCATGTAGACATCGCGATTACCCAGCCTATCACGGCAGCTGATGCGCCAGTCATTTTTTTCATGATGTGTCAGTTCGGCAAGTTAGCGTTATGAGTACCCGAAACTTTCTTTCTGAATTTCTACCAAATACTGTGAGGTCGAGTTAGTATTTAGAAAATTATCTCTACTTACAAAAGTAAGTGGGAGCATCTATAGATCTTGAAGATATTCAAGTACAAAATACATAACCTTCTGAATTCACTTGCTGATGTCATACTAAGGTTATAACATGGAAATGTTGAACCAAAGTATAATGTAACTCTCATTCATAAATCCGTAAGGATGCCTCATCAATGGAGTGATATTTTTATATCAATGCTGAGGAATATTAGTTAAAGGGTCATAATTAACCTGCTAACTAATAAGATGAATTATCACATCTTGAATCTGATAAATATCTTAGAACTATGAATGAAAAGATGCAATTCTTAAAAGACAATCAATGTTTTGAGATTGATTGGTCTTTCACCAAACAGTAAAATTTGAGGTGAGAATGAATTTCTTTTGAAAGAAGGCTCATAAGGACAAAATTGTATACATATTAATTCCTGACTGATGACAAGAGTTTTTAATCTTACTCAAGCAATTGACTATGATTAAATCTTTCTTTTCTACACGCATTAATTATATAAAGATAACTAATTGTCATACAGATTTCTTGAATCTAACGTATGGCGAATTAAGGATCATAACTCTTTCCTTAATGATTACCTTGCGAGGACGATGATTAAATTAAGATAACTGCTAAGTACATCTGACATCAAGTGGGAGCATTATGTTTTTTTCTTAAAATTTAAGGTATCATTCTATCTAAGCTAGATGTTAATCCTTGAGATTGGAATGAAACTTCACTTGGGAATTTAGAAAATAAAACAAACACCTTTGGAATAAATGTTTAATGTAATAAACATATGCGTAAATTAAGTCCTAACACAATGCAATATATCATTGAAGCAAGTCTTAAATGATATGTTTCACTTGAGATAATTTAATACATGGATGGAAACCTTGTGTTTTTAACTAAGGATTCATCATGTATATCTTATATTGTGTATAAGACTCGTTGTTACTTTTGCACAAGAGCAAGATGAGCTAACAACAATAGTATCTAATTGAGAGTGTTTAGATGACTGATAATAACAATATCTAATTGAGAGTGATTTAGATGACTGTTAAAACAAATGTTTACGAATTGTATAAGGCATAGTGTTGTTTGTGTACACACGATGCTAGAGAATAATCAATCCTAGTTAAAGTCGGATTTCATCTTTTATGATAAATCTACTAACTAGATATGCTCATCTTAGAGCATAGTTGCAATACACATTAAAGAATGAGAATACTTTACATTTTAAGAAACTGTAAAGATGACTGTCTGAGATAGGTATGTTGTTGACTTCAAATACCTCATAAAAGGTACTGTCACATTTTCATACTATGATTCTTGCAATAGTATGCAAATATACATACGACACTCGTCATAGCGTTCAAATTCTTCACAAATTTGTGAATTTGAAACAAGTATTCGGAAAGTTTACTCAAATAACTATTAGCTGTCTTGTAAAGGAAAAGTTGAGAATGTTGGATACATTGGACTTCAACTTGCTAATTAGTTTCATGCATATCTGTTTTAGTATTTGGATAATTGGGATGTAAGACAATTTTTACTTTCTGATGAATAAAGATACGTGGTATTTGTTATTCATACATATAATAATTGTTATCCTATATTTGCATGTTTAATCCTTGAATAATTTTATTATTCTAAATATGTCCATTGTCGGTTAACAGTATGGGAGTATTGTTACATAAGACAAATGTGAGTGTTGGTTATATTCTTTGAATATATGGATGGTTCCCGCCAAACTCATATGTTATTCACAAGGGATGCATATTGGACACCCCAACCTTCGAATATTTACTTTTGGATCCTTAGTCATGAGTAAAATATCGAAAAATGGTTAGTTAAGTCATCCTTAGACTTGAGAATACAAACAAGTTCTGGTATGTGTGGATATCACTTTTTAATTCTAAGTCAAACGCTAACCTGAAAATGGTAGTTATAAAGGCTATTATTGGAAGTGATGTGAAGCAGCATTCACAACACTTGTATTCAACAAAGAATTTGTTCCTCCACTTGATGTGCAGTATGATACCATTGGCGCCTCTCCAGAATTAATCAGATAATTGTGTGGCCGCACCCAAAGGGTAATGCAAGATGATTCTTGATTACATTTGGTATATCTGTATTAAGTTCTATAACGAGAATCTAAATGGTTAAACTATATGGAATGAGTTAGGATCCATATCCATGGTTTAACGGTATCTGAACAAAGGGATGATTATAGCAAGAGATACATAACCATGCTACTGAGAATGTTTTTGAAACTTGATCTCAGACATTTCTAGTTTTAAAAACGAATGTGAGTGTTGCTAGACGTTTCCGTCGTTAGTATATGGGCAGTCTGCTACTCCAACTCCCAAGTGGGAGCTGTTGGATTATGATAGTTGGACTAGCACTAATACGACTAGAAATGTGTGAGCCTATTGGGGGCACACACGTAAGACACGAAGAGTATGTTTATTATGTAATTAATATATATAACTGTTATATATTTATTAATTATATAATATGTTTCGCGAAATATATTTAAACGGTCGTTAGTTTTCGTTAGACGCTTAACTAACTTTATATATCCGTTAAATAAAAAGAGAAGGACTTAAAGTGTCGGGTTTGTAAAGTGTGGGATTGAATGAAAAGACTTGGATTAGGGTTTGTCCGCTATATGAACACCCTTGTTCAGCCGTTCCGAGAGATCACAAGAAACAATCAAAAAAATCAGTTGTTCATTCACATGTCCCACACAAATACGTACGGCATTTTGATTATCTATCACAATTCACAAACATGAAGTGTTGACTTTCTTTCTTAGGTTCGGCGAATAGAAAGCAAAAGAATATATTGCATACATTCATTCCAGTATGCATTTATAGATTGTTGCATGCATTATTTAATAAGAAAAATTGCATCCACCATCTAATCTTTTTTTTTCTTGATAATTCGAATGTATATGTATATATTATTCGAATTGTTTTTAATCTGCAACAAGACAAGGTTGTTTGTTTATTTATTCGTGGAGATCTAGACTAGCATCTAGACGTACTTGATCGACGTGTTGTGTGAGCAACCGTAGAGGTGGTAATTTAACCACTTTGTGTGAGCAACAAGACAAGGTTGTTTGTTTACCTTTTGTTTATTTATTGTGTGTTAATCATATGCACCTTACTTGATCCATATCCGCTGCGTACTCGTGGTTGTTAATGGTTAACAGTTTATAAAATCTTATAACAAAGATTATAAATCATTAATAAACCTTTACCCTAATTCCGTCTATTCATTGGTTTTTCTAGAATATCATATCAATGCACAAGTCTTACATGAATTGCGAAATTACACTGTAACACTTCAAGTCTTATTGTCCTGCAAATGTCTATCGTACACTGACGCATTCACCATCACTTTCAACACCTCGGCAAAATGAGACAGCGTGCTGCGGGTGACCATTGACCTTGAAACTGTCTCCAAACTTTATATTATCAAATTGAGCAACACCTACGTCAGGATAGAAATGGGTATGTGTTGTTTCTTTTTGAAGTATTGGCACACAACAAGCTGGATGCATGGACTGAACGCATTGATCACAATGATAGAACGCACCATTAGGATTAAACTCCTCCTCGCAAACTTCACAAAAGTAATCACCGTTATAGTTTTCAACTGGGAAATACCTTAGAGTCAGCTGATGCTTGTCATACTTGTGACTAACTGTATCAGGCCACAACAGAGCACACTTGGGATGTATGGTAAATTTACAAGGCTCACAAGTGTAAACAAGTTTTGTCTTTGCATCAGACAAGCACAAACGACAATACTTTTCCAAACTTTGCTCATGTTTATCAAGTACTAGTAGATGATTTGGATGAGATTTATGTGTTATGAATGGAGGTATGAGCGCACAATGAACGTCAAGGTTGTATACTGAATAGGACTGTGTTAAGTTGTAAACAAATCCATTGCAAAGTAAGTCACAAAACCCACATTGGAACACACCCATAAATTTAGGGACTTGTGGCAATAGTTTAAAGTTATATGTGTATGAATTTCCCTTAATCATAAACTTAGCAGGCAACCGGGTGCACCACGCATGAAGAACAAAGTTGCATCCATCATCAGAAGATGTACATTTGTAAAATGGAAGGTTTGTGATTGGTCTTGTGCATGCATTGCATACAACTTCAACCATGTTCATTGAATCATGAACGGACGATGTTGTTATTCTTGAAGAGGTTGGTGTTGTTGCAATATCAGTTTTACAGCATGGTGTAGCCACAAGAGTTAATGGGTGTCGATGAAATGGATGTGTTAGGTTTGTTTCGAAGGCCCTTGACCCACTTTCTTCGTGAAAGTGCTTTAACATATCAGTTTGATTGGGGAAAGGGAGATGGAGAACATTAGGATACTCAGAATCACTGTAATTTTTTGAAACTGCACTAGTACCTGCAGGACCATGTAGTACACGTACAACCACAAAATTATTAAAGGACACTTACATATATATCCGCTAGCATATATTGTCATTAGTGACATACTGACAAACAAAAAAAAGTGTCTCTAAAATTACCTAAAGTGTTAAGAGTATATTTTTTTTGCTTTTTAAGACACATATTTTCCACAAAAGCAATGTTGCACTTTTTTTTTGCTAGTACTTTTTAAAAATTGTCACTATAAAGTTAAATTATTGACAATTTCTTTAATCACTAAAGTCTATGTAACTAAAACTCAATTTTCATGCGGCGATAATTAAATGCAATATATAACAAACTTAGATTTGTAGACACCTTGTGTGTACCTTGAATCAAGCAGATGGAACTGAGTGATGCCTTTTTTGATGTAGTTGCACAATCTGTGTGTACATAATATCGAC
This sequence comes from Tanacetum coccineum, assembly GCA_026074375.1. Lineage (NCBI taxonomy): Eukaryota > Viridiplantae > Streptophyta > Magnoliopsida > Asterales > Asteraceae > Tanacetum > Tanacetum coccineum. Next base: position 13,182 of record BQNB010087509.1, read on the forward strand.
ATTTCTCGCATTTATAAATCCAAAGATTTTCATCAAAACGCACTTCACATACCTTACATCTTGGATCAAATTTAGCTTTTTGATCATCTTTTGGAAATGAGTAAGCAAGAGTGAGCGGGTGAGTATGAAAAAATTTGTCTTTTCTAAAATCTTGGATTAATAACTTTTTACGGAGGAAAACACAATCTTTATGAGCGAAAAAATTGAAACATGTCGTACATTGATAAAAGTTTCCTTGGTGGTTGTTGCCACACGCTTGACAATTGGCCAATATATTTAGAGAGATGGACATTATTGGATGTTGGTGGACAGGGTGATAGGTCATGTGATTTTTTACGCCATTTTTGGAACATCCTAAACAAATATGAATGTCACATTGAATACAACGATAATTTAGGTACTCGTAGTCTTGCTTGCGTGTGCAAGCTTGACACATACACCATTTATCTTCGGACACTTGACAGAGGATAAGAATATGATCACGATGAGATTCGTGTCTTAGCGTTGTAGGAAGCTCTGCACATAATTTGTGAAGTGAGTGGTCACATTGATCACATGTATAGTAATACCTGTGATAGAAGTTGATTTCTTGACCACAACGTCCACATAGACATCGAAAATCTTGCTTCATAATCAACTCCTCCTCATCGTCGTATACTACTTCATCGCGTGGATATTCTGGATTTAGATCTATAAGTGTCAATGAATGTTCATGTTGTAACACTTCCATTTCAACAAATTGATTTTAAATTGAGGATTTTTTTATGAATAATAGCTAATAGAAAAGATGATAACATGAAAATCAAGGCAATACATTATATAAGGAAATTTTTGAATGATATATTCTTCCTTTTTTCTAACAACTCAAAGAGTAAAAGACACGCATACATTTTGAATATAGATTGGCCGATTGGCATGTTCATAAAGAAAAGATATATACTTTGATAAACAAAAATGTAATTCTTATTTGCATATTCTTTTCTTCCTTATGTGGTTTAAGTAATCTTTTTCTCTTTATTTTGTGCTTCAAAATTTCAAGGCAAGTATATACCAAGTCTTTTTCTTTAGCATCAATTAATTTACTTTATTCTGTAAGTCTATAACAAATTCATATTCACGGTTGTACGATTACGTAGATAATCTTGTGTTTACGATTGGAGAGATGCATTTCTTACGCCTATGGACATTTAATCCGGTAGGTTTCTCATGATTAAAATATGACTACTAATTAATCTACATTATTTCAAATAAAATTAGCATAATATCACCATCACACTTAGATGATATATGTATCAATTTTATATGATATAACTTTGCAATAATATATCGTAATGCTATTTTAGGCTTTTTTTGGCATGCAAGATTATTAAAAGATAATGTTTTTTTTTAAAATTAAGCTATTGTAGATATAACTTATTAGATATTTAAAAAAAAATTAATCTTCCATAATTTCTTAAAATCAAATAATACTTCATGTAGCTTATAAAAATAATCACAAATTTTTAATATCCCGTTCTATCTCCATCTGCGCAAGACATACCTTTAGCATACAAAGAAGAATTTTTGGCTAATAGATATTTATTTATCCGAGACATAAAAATTAAGCTATTGAAGATATAACTTATTAGATATTTTAGAAAAATTGATATTCCATAATCTCTTAAAATCAAATGCTATTTCATGTAACTTATAAAAATAATCTCAAAATTTTAATATCCCGTTATATCTCCATCTACGCAAGACATATCTTTATCATACAAAGAAGAATTTTTGGCTAATAGATATTTATTTATCCAAGACATAAAACTAAAGTGTGCTTAAACATACTTTTAGATAAGGATTTTACTAGAGCTAATTACTTTATAAGCTCAAGTTGAAGTCTTGTCGAATCTAGCTTTTATAAGTGTCAATGGATGTTCATGTTCTAACACTTTCATTTCAACAAATTGATTTTAAATTGAGGATTTTTTTTAACAATAGCTAACAGAAAATATGATAACATGAAAATCAAGGTGTAAAGTACATTATATAAGAAAATTTTGGATGATATATATATATTCTTTTCCTTTTCTCTAACAATCTAAAGAGTAAAAGACACGCATACATTTCGGATATAGATTGGCCGATAGGCATGTTCATAAAGAAACGGATATATTTTGATAAATAAAAAGGTAATTCTTATTTGCATATTCTTTTGTTCCTTTTGTGGTATAATTAATATTTTTCTCTTTATTTTGTGCTTCCAATTTTCAAGCCAAGCCAAGTATATAGCAAATCTTTTTCTTTAGCATCAATTAATTTACTTTATTCTATAAGTCTATAGCACTCACATAAGCTTTTATTTTTCATGCAATAAAACTCATAATTAAGCTAGCTTCGCAAAATTTTGGTTAAGTCCGTTACAGTGGCTAGAAAATTGGCACAGGTTGATTTGGTTTTCTCGTTGCGCAGGAAGCTGAGGGATGGGGTAGAGATGTTGCAATTGTTAGAGTTGGAGGCGACTCGTGATGGTATACATCTGCCTATGGCTCAGGACAGGTGGTCTTGGTCTATTGTCGCGTCAGGGAAATTTTCTGTGGCCTCTGTGAGAAAGTATATAGATGATCATCTGATAGGCGGGCATTCGTCTATATCTCGATGGGTTAAAGCGGTTCCGATAAAAATAAATATTATGGCTTGGAAAGTTAGGTTTGATTATCTTCCTACGCGTCTTAATCTTTCCAAAAGAGGTTTGGATCTCCAATCTATTCTTTGTCCTATGTGCAATAAGGAAGTTGAATCGACAAATCACATATTCTTTGCTTGTTCTATAGTGCGTGAGCTCTATCGTAGGGTTGTATCATGGTGAGACGTTTGTTTTTCGGAATTCTCTTCGTATGAGGGATGGCTTGTTTGGTTGTCTAATCTAAATATTCAATCTACTCGGAAAGTTATTCTGGAAGGCGTCATTTACATAATGTGGTGGCTTGTGTGGAATTTTCAGAATCAAAGTCTTTTCGGTTCAAGTTCTCCTTTAAAGGCGTCAATCTTTGATGAAGTTGTCAATCGTTTTTTTTATTGGTGTAAATATAGGAGCAAGGCTAATCAAATGCATATAAAGTACTCATCGAATCAAAATGGCGTCTTTTCCCCTAAAAAAAACCATATCCCCTTTTTCCATCTCACTTTTTCCATTAAATTCATCAATTTAATCCCTAATTAAACTAATTTCCAAAGCCCTAATTCACTTTTTTCAATTCATACCCTTTTTTCAATTCTGCTTTTTATTGCTTTTCAATATGGGTGATCGCAATCAGAGTTGTTTTAAATCAAAAGAAGACCACTAAAACCGTTTACGTCACCAATTTCCCTAATCATATTCGCGCTCAAGATCTTTGGAACGTTTGTAAAGATTATGGTTCTGTTGTGGATGTTTACATTCCCTTCAAGAAGTCCCAGGTAGGAAAAAGATTTGCATTTATTCGATTTATAAAGGTTGTTAATTTGGATCGTTTGATTGATAATTTATGCACAATTTGGTTTGGAAGTTTTCATTTACACGCAACAATTGCTCATTTTCAAAGGGAGTCTAAACCTACCTTTTATGCCGAACATAATCGTGCTAATATCAGGAAGAAAACTTTTGTTGAGGTTTCCCACAAAAACTCAGCTAATACTGCCCCTGGTTCTTATGCATTTGCCGTTAAAAAAGGCCATCTTAATAGTATCAAGGAGAATGAGATGAAACCTGCCTTAGTTCTCGATGACTCTTGCTATCAAGACCGTAACTTTTCTTTACCTTTACTGGGGAAAGTAAAGGAGTTTAGTTCATTATCGAACCTCAAGATGGTCTTGGATACGGAAGGATTCACTGATATTACCATAAAACACATGGGAGGGTTATGGGTTTTGATTTCTTTTCAATCTAGTAAGGCAAAAGAAAATTTCATATCCCATGTTGGTGCAGGCTCTTGGTTTTCTAGTCTACAACAATCTTCAGATTTCGTTTCACACTGACGAGAGAGTCGCTTGGATTGACATAGAATGAGTCCCAATCATGGCTTGGTCTTCGAACACTTTCACCAAAATCACCTCTAAATGGGGGGATTTTATTATACGAAGATGATAAAGAGGATTCCTGTTTTCACAGGAAAAGAGTTTGCATCAAAACAAAAATGGTTGAAAACATATTTGTATCGTTTAAAATCATAGTTAAAGGTAAAGTGTATTGGACCCGTGTTAAAGAAGTTACTCGTTGGAACCCTGACTTCATGAAGGAAGAAGACACTCAAACTGAATCCGACAATGCTACAATTCAAAGTGAAAGCGACGAGGAGAGAATCCCTAAAACTGTGTTTGAGAATGAGAAAGACTCCCTTAATGAAGCGCAATCTCAAAATAAAGAGTCTGTTAAGGCACAATCAGAAGATCCATTTAACATCAATGATATATTAAACAAGAAACATGAAAATGTTATTGCCGGCGATCTATCACAAACTGCTGATACTTTGAAATACCCTCCAGGTTTCACACCTAATAACACCACATAAGCAAATTCGAATCATGATCTTCCTCCAAACATCAATTCAGGGGAGAACACAATGTCACAAAAGGATGTTGTATCAAATAAACCAAACCATAAACCAAAAGAGGATGGAGAAGTTTCTGCCTGTTCTGGCCATTTTCAGAAAGCAACAACACCTCGATCATAAGGTTCTTTTCTGCAATTTATGGAAGAGTTGGTGAAGGTAGGACATTCAATGGGGTATAAGATGGATGGGTGCATCAAAAATATTGAAGAAATCGTTGAGTTTCAAGGAGAGAATGAAGTGAATCGATGAATTTTTTGTCCTTAAATATTCAAGGTCTTGCCCAAAAAACTAAAAAAGATTGGGTTAGGGAGCTTTATACCAAAAGTACGGTGAAATTTTTATCTCTTCAAGAAACAAAAATAGAGAATATTGATATTTGTAATGTCAAACTATGTTGGGGTAACTCTTCTTTCGATTATATATGTGGTCCTTCAGTTGGTAATTCGGGTGGTATTCTCTGTGTGTGGGATCCTTGTATGTTTGAAAAACATAATTCTACGATCTCGGATTACTTTGTCGCCATTAGAGGTAAATGGATTCATAGCTCTAAAAATTATCTCATTATATCGATTTATGCTCCTTAAGAGCTATCCGATAAAAAGGTTCTTTGGGATTACTTACACTTCATTATCGATAACTGGGTTGGTGAAGTTGTTATAATGGGGGACTTTAATGAGGTTCGCACTCAAGATGAACGTTTTGGTTCCATCTTTAACATTCAAGGGGCTGCCATCTTTAACTCTTTTATTTCATCTAGTGGTTTGGTCGATGTTCCTATGGGAGGCTGCTCTTTTACATGGGTCCATAAATCCGCTACTAAAATGAGTAAACTTGACCGCTTTCTTATCTCAGAAGGTTTGATGGAATCATGTCCAAATATTTCAGCCATATCTTTGGATCGTTATTTGTCAGATCATCGTCCAATTTTATTGCGCGAGTTATGTTTTAATTATGGTCCTACCCCATTTCGCTTCTATCACTATTGGTTTGAGTTAGAAGGTTTCGATAAGTTTGTGGAACAAGTTTGGAATGATTATCAGTCTGATGATTCTAATGCCATGCTCCGTTTTATGAACAAATTGAAGTTTTTAAAGACGAAGTTGTGTTCGTGGACAAATACCAAAAAAGAAAGCTTGACATACCAGAACACCAAATTGAAAAGTACACTGATTGACATCGACAAGACTATTGACGCGGGGTATGCTAACTCGGATCTTCTAAATAACCGTAAGAACGTGATGACTTCACTTTTAGATATGGAAAAGATAAAGTCTTTGGAGGTGGATCAAAAGACCAAAATCAAATGGTATGTTGAAAGTGATGAAAACTCAAAATTCTTCCATGGTATTCTTAATAAAAAAAGAAACAACCTTGCTATTAGAGGCATTTTAGTTGACGGCGTTTGGATTGATTCCCCTTCTATGGTTAAAGATGAGTTTCTATCTCACTTCAAAAATAGATTTGACTGCCCATCCTCTACTCGTCTTTCTCTTGGTATGAACTTTTCTAACCAAATTTCTTCGGAGGTTCAAGTCGATTTGGAAAAAGATGTTTCTTTATAAGAACTAAAAATGGCAGTTTGGGACTGTGGTATGGATAAATCTCCAGAGCCAGATGGATTCACTTTTAGGTTTTATCAGAGATATTGGAGTCTGTTAGAAAAAGATGTCATAGAAGCTGTTTCTTATTTCTTTCAACACGGGTCGTTTCCTAAAGGTGGTAATTCTTCCTTTATTGCCTTGATTCCTAAATCTCAAAACGCTAACATGGTAAAAGACTTTTGTCCTATAAGTTTAATTGGGAGCTTATATAAGATTATTGCTAAAATCTTGGCGAACCGTTTAGTTGGTGTTTTGGAGGATATTGTTAGTGATATGCAATCGGTATTTGTTGCGGGTAGACAAATTTTAGACGGTCCCTTCATTCTTAATGATTTGATCCACTGGTGTAAATCCAAAAAAAAAAGCAAACTATGATTTTTAAAGTCGATTTTGAAAAGCTTTCGACTCGGTCAGGTGGGACTATCTTGACGAAGTGTTGAAGAAGTTTGGTTTTGGCGATCGATGGTGTGGTTGGATTCATAGCTGTTTACGTTCTTCTAGAGGCTCTAATCTTGTGAACGGAAGTCCTACAAAAGAATTCCAATTTCATAAAGGCCTCAAACAAGGAGATCCTTTATCCCCATTTCTTTTCATTTTGATCATGGAAAGTCTACATCTTTGTTTTCAGAATGTTGTCAATACAGGTATGTTCAAGGGTGTTTCAATCGGTTCGAATCTTCATCTTTCTCACTTGTTATATGCCGATGATGTGGTTTTTTTGAGGCAATGGTCTGACTCCAACATCTCGACCATTATTAAAGTGCTGAAATGCTTCTTTTGTACGTCTGGTCTTAGTATTAATATGCACAAGAGCAAACTTATGGGGATCGCTGTAGACGATGATATAGTGAATCAAGCTGCTCATTCGATCGGTTGTTTACAGCTTAAACCTCCCTTCTCATACCTTGGTTCGAGAATTGGTGGTTCTATGTCTCGTATTAACTCTTGGGACGACATAGTTAATAAATTATTAGCTCGCTTATCCAAATGGAAGATGAAAACTCTTTCAATAAGAGGTCGTCTTACTCTCCTCAAATCGGTTCTAGGTTCGACTCCTATCTATTACATGTCTTTGTTTAAAGTTCCCTCGCAGGTGCTTAAAAGGATGGAATCTATCCGTAGTCGCTTCTTCAATGGGGTAGATATTATGGAAAAGAAGTTATCTTTCGTTAGTTGGAATAAAGTTTTGGCCTCCAAAGATAGAGGAGGTTTAGGAGTTTCGAGTTTCTTTGCTAAGAATCGCGCTCTCATGTTTAAATAGGTTTGGAGATTTAAAACTGACTCTACTTCTTTGTGGGCTAAATTTATTTTAGCCATGCATGGAAAGGAAGGTAATCTCAGTACAACAGCTAAGTCTTCTTTTCCATCTATTTGGTTAGACATTATACGTGAATTACACAATCTTAAGAATAAAGGTATTGACTTACTTGGGCATATTAAGAAAAAATTGGTAATGGTGTTGATACCTTGTTCTGGGAAGATACATAGAAGGGTGATATCGCTTTTAAATTCCTGTACCCTCGCATCTATAAGCTAGAAACTTGTAAGCAAATCAATGTTGCTTCCATGCTCGTGCATGACAACGTGAGACTTTCTTTACATCGTATGCCTAGAGGTGGTGCTGAGCTCGAACAATTTACCGATATGATTAATTCTTTAGCTGATCTTCAGCTCCCAAACATGCAAGATAGATGGTTTTGGTCCTTGTCAGGTTCAGGAGATTTTTCAGTTGCTTCGGCTAGGAAAATTATTGATAGTCACTTGCTCCCCGAGGTTTCTTCCAAATTCAGCTGGAGAAAGATGGTTCCTATCAAAGTTAACATCCTTACTTGGAAAGTTAAACTTGACGTTTTACCCACTCGGTTTAACCTTTCTAAAAGAGGTCTGGATATTAATTCCATCTTATGCCCTATCTGTGAGAATCATGCCAAGTCATCTTCTCATCTCTTTTTTGCTTGTTCTATGGCGCGGGACATCTTTCGCAATATAGCTTCTTGGTGGGATGTAAAGTCTCCTCATGTTTCTTCGTTTGAGGAGTGGGAGATGTGGACTTCCAGTCTTACTCTTTCTTCGAGGCGTAAACAGATTCTTGAAGGTATTATTTACATTGGTTGGTGGTCTATTTGGAATTTCAGGAATCAAGTGGTGTTTGGCTCTACCATCCCTTCAAAAGCTTCTCTTTTCGACGATATTGTGGCTCAATCCTTCCAATGGTGCAAGCATAGGGGCAAATTCAAATTTAGTTCGATAGATTGGCTTAAAAATCCTTATCTTGTAAACGTATAACTCTTTTTTGTTGGTTCTAGCTCCTTGCTAGTTTTTTAATAAATTCAGCCGTTCAAAAAAAAAATAGAAGCAAGGCTAGTTTTAGTTGGGTAGATTGGCTTAAAACCCCTTCTCTAGTTTCTTTGTAATGTTTTCTCTAGCTTCTTGCTAGTTGTGTTCTAATAATATCCGCCGTTCAAAAAAAATGATGCATCATATCATGTATATTTTTATGAACAAATTAGTGTATGTTGATTGGGCTAAAACTACAAAGTAATTTATTGTTATAGAATCACACAACACATTATACATTTGTACATCTTTTCGGCATGATGAGGAGTTTAAGAGCTTTACTGTAGCGGGAGTCATTAGAGCGCTTATATACCATACTATTGCGGGACACACGTCACCCATGTGGTTTCATTATTCGGTATTACATTCTGCAAGATTTAGTTCGTAGGCATCACAAATTGCAAGGTTTTCGTTAGTGGCGTCATCACCTAACCCGGATTTGGGTAAAGACGAGGATAATAACAAACAAGTTGCTAATCCCATTTTGAAAAGGTCTTAGCCTAGTTTAAGAAATACCCTGATTAAAATGAGATTTGACTTTCGTGTAAATAGTTTAAGAATACACGAGCTTAACATTCCTCTGATTAGCTCCATAATCTGGTAGGTTTCTCATGATTAAAATATGACTACTAATCTACATTATCTCAAATAAAATTAGCATAATATCACCATCACACTTAGATGATATATGTATCAAATTTATATATGATATAACTTTGCAATAATATCTCTTAATGCTATTTTTGTCATGTTTGACACACAAGATTATCAAAAGATAGTGCGTATTTAAAAAAAAAAATTAGCAATTGAAGATATAAGCTTTGTTTAGTAGATATAACTTATATGATATTTTAGAAAAATTAATCTTCCGTAATTTCTTACAATCAAATGCTCCTTCATTTAACATATTAAAAATAATCTCAATTTTGAATTTCTCGTTCTATCGATAAGACGAGATATTTGATAATTTTTTTTTTTTTTTTTAGAACGGCTTGTTAGTTGTTAGTGGTTCAGGTCTAGCAGTGACATCCAATTGGGCAGTATGCTCTACCCTGAACCCGCCTGTACTTCCCCCTATTCCGCCTGAAGGGGTAAAAGTCCCGGGTGGGACTCGAACTCGAGACCTCCCCTAGCCAAGCATCCCCTCCCCAAGCCCCTAAGGAATCTTGGTGGCCAAGTAAGCTAGCCCAGTTGTTATTTGATAATATTTATTGAATGTCAGTTACATAAGATATTATGTCTATTTATAATAGAACATGACTTTGAGAATAAGCTAACATAAATTAATTGATGTAAGTCGATTCACATTATTATTTGTGCATCTTGTATAGAAATTATTTGAAACTTTTGTATCCTTTAAACGTAAACATGGGCATGTTTATTAGTATTTCTTACACTAAAATATAATGGCTTTCTTGCAAAGGAAAAAAACATATGACAACCTAATAATTATATGGTAATTTATATGCAAGTGTTTCTAAAAATTATAAATATCACGCCAGCAAATATGTTTTTGTGATTTTAAAGTTCAACTAATATCCACAATGGTTAGCTGCATACACATTAATATTTTTACTACAATTGTATAAAAGAAACACATAAATTAATAAATATCTATACTATGGACTCAGGCTAGACAATGAAGGGCAGCCCAAAATCAGCCCAACATCAACACGACATTTTGATTTTTGAACAACTTTTAGTATATATATATATACTAATAACAAGCAAAATTACTCGCGCGTTATTGCGGGACGTTAATTTTTTGCGCGTTGTTGCGGGACGCTATTTTTTTTATTTTTATTTTCTAATATGTGCGGGTTTATTTTTTCGGTCTCTGTAGCATTATTTTTTTATGTTATTTTTTCTTTAAGCAAGATTACCCGCGCGTTGCTGCGGGGCGTTATTTTTCGCGCACTACAAAAAGTAGTTGAATTGGCCACATTTTTAAGGTTAAATGTCCACGCTTAAAAATGTGTAAAATTATGATGGCTACACTTTGCTATGCGCGGCAATAATGGGTGTGACAAATTTTCCTACACATATAAGTGTGGAGATATTATCAAAATGCCTATAGTTAAAAGTGTGAAAACATTTTTTGAATGTTCACACCTAAAAGTGTGGCAACATTACAAAACATGTAAACATTGTTAAATATTCACACCTAAAAGTGTGGAAAAGTATCAAAATGTCTACACTAATAAGTGTGGCGTTTTAATAAAAAAAATTATTCACTTTTAAGTGTAGCTTTGTTGTAATTGTACACACTTATATGTGTGAATTATTTTTTTAAAGACTTCTGACACATATAAATGTGACAAAATTTTGATCAATATAAAAAAAATTTCACGGTTAACTACACCGTGGAGAAAAAACGTGAAGACTTTCAACTTGTTTTGTAGTGGCGGGGGGGTTGAGTTTGCTTGTTCCGTGACGATTTTTTTTTTATTATTATTTTCACTATTTTGTGGCGGGTTTTTTATCACAATATGTGCTTTAAATATTGAATAAGTAAAAGAAGAGAAAAAAAAACCAAATGGGCCGGCCCAAAAATGGGAGCCCAAGAAAAATACTTATGGCCCGAACACTTGGGAGCCCACAAAAAAAGTAATAGCCCAAACACTGTTCACGATGAACAGTATTGAGCAAAACCTCTGTGAAGATATGTTGTTTCTTTTTGAAGTATTGACGCACAACAATCTGGATGCATGGACTGAACGCGGTGATCACAATGATAGAACGCACCATTTGGATTAAACTCTTCCTCGCAAACTTCACAAAAGTAATCACCGCTATGGTTTTCAATTAAAAAGTGGAACACACAAAAGTGAATTTGTGATGATAGAAAATCTGGAAGGTAAATTGCCTATAACAAAGATTATAAATTAATTAATGTAGCCCTGTACGAATAACGATCTGATTAAAAATCATTTATTTGTAGATATAATAAACCTATACGCTAATTCCGTTTATACAATTGGTTTTGGGAATATTCTACTTAAGCATTGCGAACTTTACACGTAAAACACTTCAAGATTAATTGTCGTGCAAGCTGCTCACCACACTTGGCAATTAAAAGTCACTTTCAAACCTCGGACAAAAATGAAACAACGTGCGGAGTGACATTAAACATGGAATATGTCTCAAACTTTACATTATCAAATTGAGCAAAACCTCTGTGAAGATCTACAAGAAAAACTAGAACGGGCGACGAACTTTCGCTAAACGACAAAAATCCATCCGACGTGGCACCAATTCTGATAGACTTTTTAGTCAAAGTATGTGGTGAGTTTCCCGGGCGACATGTCGCCCGGGATAACTTGGTTTAAATTTGACCAAAATAATCAACTAAAATCCTGGCGGCAAATTTTCCCGCTCAACTTTCCCGGGCGACATGTCGCCCGGGATACTATTTCCAGGTTTAACCTTCGTGTTTAGTGATAATTAACGTGTGTTAGTGTATTAAAAAAATTTAATATCTTTCCCGGGCGACATGTCGCCCGGGAAACATTTAATTAAAATTTATACAGTTTTTTAATATTTATAAAACTGAATACTTTTTAATAAAATGTTTCTCGGGCGACATGTCGCCTAAGAATATTTTTATTAAAAATTTAGAAATACAAAATCAACGAAAATCATGGCGGTAATTTTTCCCGCTCAAGTTTCCCGGGCGACATGTCGCCGGGATAATATATTTTATCAAAATTTTTAATATTGCCTTTAAAATCATTATTATTTATAAAATATGTTTTATAACTATACATTTAAAAAGATACTTATAAAATATATAAATACTTATATAAAAACACTACGTTTTCTAGGTTCGTTTTGGTCCTTATAATATAATATAATTATAATATTCAAAAATTGTTCTAACCAAAAATCAAGAGTGAGTAAGTTATAAGTTGTTAATTAGTGAGCATTTAAATGATTGATTACTAAACCCCAACAATTTTAAAAACGTGGAACACACAAAAGTGAATTTGTGATGATAGAAAATCTGGAAGGTAAATTGCCTATAACAAAGATTATAAATTAATTAATGTAGCCCTGTACGAATAACGATCTGATTAAAAATCATTTATTTGTAGATATAATAAACCTATACGCTAATTCCGTTTATACAATTGGTTTTGGAGAATAATCATACTTAAGCATGGCGAACTTACACTATAAACACTTCCAGATTAACTTGTCGTGCAAATGCTCACCACACTTGGCACATTCACCGTCACTTTCAACACCTCGGCAAAATGAAACAACGTGCGGGTGACCATTAACCATGAAAATGTCTCCAAACTTTACATTATCAAATTGAGCAAAACCTCTGTGAAGATCTACAAGAAAAACTAGAACGGGCGACGAACTTTTCCCGGGCGACATTTGTCGCTCGGGAAAGCTCGCTAAACGACAAAAATCCATCCGACGTGGCACCAATTTTGATAGACTTTTTAGTCAAAGTATGTGGTGAGTTTCCCGGGCGACATGTCGCCCGGGATAACATGGTTTAAATTTGACCAAAATAATCAACTAAAATCCTGGCGGCAAATTTTCCCGCTCAACTTTCCCGGGCGACATGTCGCCCGGGATAACATGGTTTAAATTTGACCAAAATAATCAACTAAAATCCTGGCGGCAAATTTTCCCGCTCAACTTTCCCGGGCGACATGTCGCCCGGGATACTATTTCCAGGTTTAACCTTCGTGTTTAGTGATAATTAACGTGTGTTAGTGTATTAAAAAAATTTAATATCTTTCCCGGGCGACATGTCGCCCGGGAAACATTTAATTAAAATTTATACAGTTTTTTAATATTTATATAACTGAATACTTTTTAATAAAATGTTTCTCGGGCGACATGTCGCCCAGGAATATTTTTATTAAAAATTTAGAAATACAAAATCAACGAAAATCATGGCGGCAATTTTTCCCGCTCAAGTTTCCCGGGCGACATGTCGCCCGGGATAATATATTTTATAAAAAAATTTAATATTGCCTTTAAAATCATTATTATTTATAAAATATGTTTTATAACTATACATTTAAAAAGATACTTATAAAATATATAAATACTTATATAAAAACACTACGTTTTCTAGGTTCGTTTTGGTCCGATATACCGTATTTTCTCGGTTCGGTCAGGATATGCACTACCATTCTATAGTTGAACATGATGTATTGTATACTTTTTCAAGATGCACAAAAACAAACATTCATTTAGGTAAATATTATACATACCACTTCTAGTAACACAAACGACTTACAAACAGACACTTAAACATATTAGAACGATAATCATACGAGACTTACAAACCTACGCTTAAAGCATACGAATTACATTCCAAATGACAAACTACTCCAAATCAAGATTTCCCATGTTATTGTAAACTTCGTGAAATAGTGCGGCTGAATTAACTGTGTGTTGTTCCGGATGCATATACATATCCACCGTTGCCTCGAGTACCGTTATCTTATCAAGCAAGTGCTTGCAGTTTGAGCACTCTGCATTTCTTGAAGTTCCCGGAGAATAGCTTTGAGGTGTTGAAGCTCCTGGAGAATAGCGTGGAGGTGTTGAAGATCCTGGAGAATAAATTGGAGTCGATGAAGATCCTGGAGAATAAATTGGAGTCGTTGAAGCTCCAGGAGAACCAACCAGTAGACGGACTCGTTCCTCTTTCCATAAAAAAAATTTACATCCGAAAGTGTTTTCGCGAGGCTGTTAAAGAGTAAAAATAATACGTTTTAACAACTAACCACATTATTTATATATTACACAAAAAAGGCATGTGATTGTTCACCTTTGATCGTGGACATGCATAGTATAGTTTACCATAGGTTTTAGGTTTATACGATTCTCGCAGAACTACATCTTCGGCTCCACAAGGACACGCAAAAGTTTCATATGGCACCATCTTCACCATAATAACAGTGTGATATGTTTGTGGTTGTGATGGTAAGAATGTGTATGATCAGTTAGTAATTGTGAGGTTAATATCTGCTTTTATGGTAAAAAAATAGGTTTTTAGAGGGAGTATTTGGCGAGAGTTTTTGGCGGGAGTTTTTGGCGGGAGTATGAGATCATAGAGAATCATCGTGAAGAGGAAGATCAAGAAGGAAATAATTCACCGAAGATTGAGACACTTATTTATCAGGTTCTAGCTACTTATGGGTGATTTCTAAGTAGTTTCTCTACCTTTGATATGACTATCATC